>PVJA010000414.1:75707-176543 GCA_004027025.1 Myocastor coypus
CTGTACACAAAACAAAGTTGCAAGATTGCTTTTGTATAGCTCTTTGTCTCCTGTGTTTAATTACTCGTCCTATTTGGTGGGTTCTTTCTATTCTTCTTCATAGAGTTTTGGTCATTTTGATCCCTCTCTAGAATATCTTTTAATGAACTGTGCAGGGTTGGCTTTCTCATCATGAAATTCTTTAGTTGTTCTCTGTCCTGCAAGTATTTCACTTCTCCATTGAACTTGAAAGAGCGTTTTTTCAGGGTATATCAGTCTGGGCTGGAATTTGTTTTCTTGCAAGACTTGACGTACTTTGCTCCACGTTCTTTTTGACTTGATGGTTTGTAAAGTGAAAATTGCCATTATTCTAATAGGTTTTTCTTTCACTGTGATCTGTTTCTTTTCTCTAGCAGCTTTTAGTATGCTGTTACTGTGCTGAATTTCTGGGATCTTGATTATGTCTAGATGTGATTGTTTTGTTGTTGTTGTTTTGTTTTGTTTTTTGCTTTGTTTTGTTTTGTTTTGCAAGACTGGGGTTTGAACTCACAACCTCGCACTTGCCAGGCAGGCACTTGTGCCATGGAGCTATCTTCCCAGACCCTAGGTATGGTTTTAATTGGGTTGATGTTATATGGAGTTCTATATGCTTCAGTTACCTGAATGTCAAATTGTTTCTCCATATTCAGAAAGTTTTTTACTATTACTTCTTGCCATATTCTTTTTGTCTCATTTGTACAGAGTCCTTCTTTCTCATTGATGCCTTTTAGTCTTACATTGTTCATTTTTGCATCACCTTTCAGATGTTGAATCATTCTTTCTTGAATCCTAGTTGTTATTAAGATCTTTTCTTACCTCTTCACTAGTTGCAATGGTGTCTTTAAGGTCTGAATTTGTGTTTTCACTCTCAATGGATTTGCCAGTTTGTGATTGAAGTTTTAAGTTCCTGTATAACACTTTAAATCTGCTTCACATTCCTATTACTTTCCTATATTGCTCATTCAGGGATGATATCATTTTTTTCTATTCTCTATTTTTTATTATTGTCTTTGGAAGCACTTAGTACTTCTTTTATTATAGGTATAATTTTTTTAATTCAGAAATTATTTCCGATCTTATTTCCTCTATACCTTTTACAGTTGTTTCTTTACTTCAGGTGCTATTATTTCAAAAATTTCAGATGCGTTATCTACAATTTCTGCTATGTTATCATCTGCTGTATTTGTTACTGGGAGCTCAGGGCCTGAGAGTGCATTTGCCCCTTCTCTTTGTCATTTTTGTTTAGTCCTGCCTTCTGAACTTTGCTGTAGAGATTTGGTAGATTTTGCCTTAGCACCAGGTCCATATCTACCAAGTTCAAAGTCATCCAGTTGGGTGTGGCTTGGGACTCAGTGCTGAGCTCCACTTCTTCCTGCTGCAGCCCTTGGAGGTGAACCTGCTGTCCCCCTCTGGCAAGATGTTCTACTCCTGGATCAGCTATGAGGGCCTTGTCTCTAAGCCTCTCTGCAGGGAACTGTGCAGCAGTTTTCCACACTGGGCACGCCAGGCCTGGTTGTTTCCAGTAGGCACGGGGCAGTTTAACTTACAAGCTGGGCCTGGTTGCTGGGTCGAATGAGTTTCTGGTGGGTCCAGGGTATGAAAACAAGTTTCACACATTTTTTTTTTTCAAGAGTGAAAAGTTACTGAAAATGATATATAATGATGAAATCGTTCTTGTTTTCAACTCAGGACAATTTTTTAAACATAATTATTTATATCGATTAACTAACACTGTACTTTCAGTTTATTCGTATTTATTTTGTGTGCCTTGAGAATACTCGTGTTTCTTGCAATCCTCATATTTTGTGATTCTTATCATTATCCTCTTTGCTGTTCAATAATGTTTAAGAAAAAAGTCCCAGCTGAACCATCATAATACATACTTGATTGACTTTAATGTCAATGTGATTGGTTGGGAATCTCCTCAGAAACTAGAGAAACACTTTCGCACGTGTTTCTGACAGTGTTTGTAGGTCCATGGACATGGGAACAGCAAACGATTGAGGAGAACTGACTGAATGAGGAGGACGAGGAGGACCATTCCACAGACTACAGGTCTCAATAATAACAGTGGAAGGAGTAAGTCCATGCCCTCCCCCTCTGCCCCGCTCCCCGCTGCTGCTGTGCAGTAAGCAACTTTCCTCCACAGCAACCTTGGGCTATGTCTGTGCTTGGCCACAGGGAAAAAGGCCAAGCAGCCAGATGATCATTAAGTTTCTTAAGTCAGGAGCCAAATGCACCTTTCCTCCCCTAAGCTGTTCATGCGGGGTGTTTTGTGACGGCAATGAAAGCCTGGGTAACACAGTCATTTTAATGTAACAATCCATGACAGCTAAAGCATAGCTTAGCTTAACTCAGTCTTTACTAGCAGACACGCTGCTGGGTTATTTTTAGCAATGTAAAAAACAAATTCAGTAATGAATTGTATTCTCTGCCAGAAAGATACTGTATTTAAGCCCCTTGCAAATGACTTGCAATATTATGTGTATTTTTCTTATGATGAAATACTTTTGTTCTCTAATACTATACAAACATCTATTTTCAACTTTCTAATTAATTGCATTTATTTTTTTTCCAAGTTTATTTTAACCACAAAAGTTGATTTCACTGTTCATTGTAGAGACATACACTCTTGGCTTTGGAGAAAATTAATCCCTGAGTAATTATAGTCAATAAATTCCATAGCCTAAAATCAGAATCCTGTGATAAATTAACAAATGAAAATTATGGAAAAAAGTTTTCTCTAGTAACATATATGTTTTTGGACTATTTAGAGAATACAATATAGAGTTTATGTTAACTTTAGCTATCCAGTTAGTTTTTCTTATTTCTTTTTTATTAACTTTAATAGGAAAAGAATAACAATAAGACAGATTCACAACAGGTTACGTAGGATAGTTACTATAATTAATGCGTTGCATATCACTGTCTTCATAGTAGTTGTCAGAGTACAAGATGTAGACATGATATCTTATCTAAACACTATTAGCACAAATCTTCCTTATCATTGAATTAAGAGAATGTAGCTATATATATAGTCCAATAATACGTAATAGTAGTGGGTTATTAGCAGAACTTGTAATGGCAGAAGCTATTGCCTTGAGCCTTTTACAGCTCAGCATATTAATATGGTTTGCCTTTTCATACCTCATGGTTAGACTTTCTGGCTGGATGGTTAAGGCCAAGTTAAAGCAAGGGCTATATAATAAAAAATGTAACTCTTGTATGTGACAAGGTCAGTCAGATCTTTTCAGGATTTACCCTGAAATCATGTACAGCAAATTGGTCAAGCAATGATCATGACTCATCCAGATGGCTGATACTAACAAAGATCTACAAACTGTCATACATCTAGGTAAATATATCTAAAACATATTAAATACACGGGAAACAGTCACATTACATCTGCCTACTAATACAAACTACAAAAGGCCAGGATCTTCAACTAACTCATTTACCATTTTACTTTGATATTCAGAAACTTAGAAACATTGTACAATTTACAGAGCTCACAGATAAAACTGTATATTATTTATTTAAAGATAAAGTTGAATCGAAAAACTATTTTAATTGAAAATTAAATTTTTGTAGATGTTAGAGTCACAGACTTACCTTCTTACGTATTCACTGTATTTTATTTCACCAACTGAGTATAACTAATTGTTAAATCATGTTAATTTATATATGTGTACATTGTAGAAATTTAAAGGGAAAAATAATTTATATATAGTCATGAACAATATTGTCAAAATTCTCACATTTAATTCTGAAGAACATGTATATATAGAGTAACTCACAAAAACATGAGAGTGACTCTTCAAATTACTTCCTGAGTTATTATCAAACTTGCATCTAAATGTCTGCACTAGAGTCCAAGTATTTTCTTCTAAGAGATTTTGTATCTTCATCTGCAATTTAGCAACTTAGTGTTAAGAAAAGGCTATGTCTTGATATTAATTCACAAACTGAATTTGAATAATTGTTTTTCTAATTTATTCACAAAATAAAATGTTGAAGAATTCAGCTTAGTGCTATTCACATGTCATTCAATTCTTTGATGTGTTGGAAATGTAACAAAGGAAGCAGATAAATATTCATCCAGACTTTGGATCCCTTTAACCCAGAGAATTTTTAAGTCACTTGTAAAACCTTAAATAAAGGAATGTTATTATATTCTCTTCAAATGATACTAACACCAAATAAATGTAAAGTAAAACAAAGCTCTAATATAACCTAGATATTTTCCTTGAAAAGTGAAGCAAACCTATTATTTAAGAATCTGCCATACTTTTTAAAGAAGCTGAAAATTTGAATTGTATGACATAGTAAATTACAAGGTGAATCAGATATTATTTAAGGTATTAAATGAAGAAAAGCTCTATAGTCAGTGTAGGCTTGTGGATTTTATAGAATTAAATGTTTCATAATGGAAAATTTTCCTTATATTAAAGATGTACAAATAGTTTGCTCCAATTTAAACATATTTTGCAAAATCCAAAAGTAACTAAGTAATTTTAGATATTAGTGTAACTTCTATCTTTATCATTAATTACTTTTTTTCAGTCTTTTCTGCTATTTCCATAAAACCTCGTGTTTTTCTATTGGCTTCTTAAAAATGAACGTGGGGCTGTCTGCTGCTTTGTGAAGAGTCTTTAAAAATCATCCCCATACCCCCACAGAATACATGTGGGCAAACTCGTCCTTCTTCTATGGTCTGGCTCTGCCTCTCTGCAGCAGCACCTAGGTCAAATCACAGTTTCAGTAGCTCCAGTAAGGACCACACCATCAAGAAGACTTTCCAGCCTTGGTGTGCTGCGGCTTCCACCCCCACCTGCCTCATGTTAGAAATCTAGAAACTGTGGGAAGTCTCCAGAGTAGACGAGTTCGGCTACTTCAAGGAAACATCTGCCAGCCTTATATATCTCCATTTATTAAGTCCAATGGCATGGTGGTGAATAAGCAAGGATGGTGAACTACTGGACTACTGATGCTTCCATTCTAGACTGCCGGGATTGCTTAAAGCTGTGTTTCAACTTCTTGGAAGCATGAAGTACCTGTTTGGATTCAGTGTAAACAAAGAACAAATAAAATAAAAAGAGAAAGCTCAAAGCACAAATCTACAACTTATATGTTTCATTCTCCAGTGCTCTCTTTATTGTATTTATATTTAAAGTGCAGCACCCAGCAATTTAACATGGGCTGGCAGCAAACCAATCACTTCCCAGCAGCTCATCTCCCGATCAGTCTTTCTTTTCTGCAAATTTCTCCTGTTTTCTAGTCCTCTTTGTCCTTTAAAGTAGAAATGCGTCTCTAATATGCAAATAAAATAATGTGTTTAAAGCACATTAGAGCCAGGCGTGGTGGCTCACGCCTGTAATCCCAGCACTCGGGAGGCTGAGGCAGGAGGATCAGTGTGAGTTCGAGACCAGCCTGGGCTACAAACGTGAGCTCAAGGCTAGCCTGAACTGCATAGCGAGACCCTGTCTCAAAAAGACAAATAAATAAATAAATACATACATACATACATACATACATACATACATAAATAAAGCACATTAGAATGTGCCAATCTGATATCAAGCTACCTTTTTTGTTTTAACAGTTTGCCTTTACATAAATTCGCCCTAAGCCCACATCAAGGTTTTACTCAATTCCCTATGTATTTCCAGTACTCCTATGTTTTGTTCATTTTCTCTTATGATTGGTAGAAGTGATACTGTGAAGACAGCTATGTTTGCGTGCGTGTGGAGCAGATAGCCAATGTAGCTTTTTGCACCCTATATGTAGTTGGCCAACGGAAGCAAGTTTGCTAAATGTTTTGGTTTTTCTGACTTTGAACACAGAAGCGTTCATGAATCTAAGTATTACTGCATTTCTGCTTACTTCCCTTTTCTAAGAACTCACTACCCAATTTTTCCTAAGATGTCATTTCCAACCTCTCTGCGAGACGATGCTTGTTCCTGTGGCTAGACCACAGACTGCATATCCTCTTTCCACATAGCAAATTATATCTTTAAATGTTTGTACTTGGGGAAGGCTTTGGTAGTATAAAAGGACATGGCAGTGTGCGAATGCTCTTAACGTGTTCCATAACTCTACCCTCAATCCATGAAAATAGTGATATGTACACAGCAACTATTATTTATTTATTTTATGCAGTTATACTCTCAGTTGGTTAAAATTTTATTTATCATCATTTTGCTATCATAATGCTTAATATTTTATATAATAATGCTTATGGAGTAATATTTACGAAAATTATTTTAATATCTCTGAATTTGTAATATGAAATGATATTTTCAACTTTATTCTTAATTTCCATGGGGGATTATTAAAAATAATAAAAATACGTAAAGAAATGAGAAATAGTCACTATATTCACACTGAGGCCACAATGATCTATATCAATCTGTTACACACTTGTTAGTTACACATTTCTAAATCCTCATAATATGTATATTTTCTCTCATGTTAAATTTTAGTATTACTTTTATAGTCACTAATTATCAATAAAAGCATTAGCATTACTTATATTTTTCCTATAACAGTACTAATCACCCAAAATCGCTCTGCTTTTCAACATTACCTCTCAGCATTTGCCATGTCCCTAAATGGGGAGCCATGCATGAGTCATAGCAATGACGCTATAGTTGCTGAGGCAAGTAGTGTTATGTGCAGCAGCAAGATGACTTTCTCACCTGTATGAGGGGTCTCAAAAATGGGAATAAGTAACGAGAAATATAAGATTATATTACTTTCTCTGATGTGAAAGAATTTATTGTAAATATTAAAAAGAGACTTCTGTATAATGTAGTGGCCTTATAAGACTGTTAATATGGTACACAGAAAATAAAAGAACAACAACATAACGTAATTAGGGGAAAAGGTAATAAAATTATACCAAAACAATAAATTATGTGTCACTCTTATTCAGCTCTGAAAGAAATTGTCCATTGTTGACATTTGGGCATACATACCTCTATCCTTTCCCTAAACATATATCGTAATAAAGTAACTAAAACAAAACATAAGCACACAACAGTCACAGTTGCACAAAGCTTATATACACATACAATATATAAGCACATATATTCTTCCCCTACAGTTGTTTTTGCACAGTTTACTCTAAAGAAAAATTAAAAATCATATCTTAATTTGAAATATAATTACGCAGCAAAACATCAAGCACAACCAAAAATAACTTCATTAACCCTCAATGAGTAATGAAGGTATGTACACTGGACATGTTCGGTGAGCATTTCAGTAATTATCAGTATTTTCTTACAAGAAAAGGTAATGCAAGATGCCATAAAACATGCATAGTCAAGTCAAACAGCACTATTTTTCATCAGAGCTAACAATGAAAAACAAACACACGAAGGAGTTTCACCAATAAGATAATGGATAAGTGAGACACGGCAAAATAATGCAGTGACGTAACATCAAGTAATCTAAGACAATGAACTTCAAATGCCTGAACACTGAACCTGAATGTATATAAAGGTACTGACATTATTTTATTTACTTTTGGAAAAAAAAATGGGTGTTGAGTAATTTTGAGTTCTCCAGAAAATATTGGTTGAGGTTGTGTACCTAGCTTCTCTCAGTCTCGGCAAACTTGGAATGCATATCTATAGTAGGAACATAATTTATCTATACCCTTGAGATGAGTTGACAGAGTAGATTATTTTTACTTCATAGCTGATTGAGAATATGATGTTTACTTTCAGGTTGGTAGAGATTTTAAAGAAACATTTTGTTGTTGTTGTTCCATAATCTGAAAAAGTTTTAAGGCCATCAAGTAATATGTTTCTTAACCAAAATTCATTTCTCATTATGATTTGGCCACATGTTAAGATATTTCATGCAGGCGTTATTTTTCAGAAAGTGGCTTGATGTATTCCTTTGAGTTCTCCAAAAAATACTGATTGAGGTTGTGTACATAATTTCCCTTAGTCCTGGAAAACTTGGGATGTACATGTATAGTAGAAACATAATTAATCTACACCCTTGAGATGATTGACAAAGTAAGAGGAAAGGTAATGCTGCTCATGGACAGAGGAAGACGATTCAACACTTGGGTGAGGAGGCTGCCAGTCGCCTCATTGGAGGACTTTATCAACAGAATAATATTCTCAGTGACATTCATTTATCAATTTCTGAGATAGATACGTAAAATAACATACAGATAAATAGAGATTAGAAGACTTAAAACAAGTGAAAACCAGTAAATCTTCAATTAGTGGTTTCCTCAAAAATGCCATGTTTTAGGGACTATAGCACATCAAATACCATCCAGCTTGAGCGAAAGGGTTATCTATTAGAACCTGATGAGAACGTTTGCATGACCATATGAGGTGGTTTGGCTAGTGGTCTTCAACTTTGGTTGAATTTGACAGCAACCCGGGGATTAAAAAAGCATGTAGATACGTATCTCTTTGAAGAAATATCCTGGCAGTGAGTTATAGACCATTTTAAAATTTCCTCAAATAATTCTAATGTTCCACCAGCTAGTTCTGAGGGTGTTTGAAATATGATATAAGGATCTATTATGATTCAGGAACTTTCATTGTCCATTTAGCAAATCTGTGGGTTGTGTTACTTACATGCAAATGGACGTTAGGAATTATTGATCATTTATTGTATAGATCCTACCACAATTTTGAAATAACTGTATTAAAATTTGTCTCTATGACCTCCCTTGAGAAGTGTGTTAAATTTTTCCTTTATTTATTTGTAAAAGTATATTCTTGTGAATTCTAACACTGGAAGGATAAGAGAATTTCAAAAAATATTGTCTCAAAAATACTTAACCAAATGTATAAAAACATTAAAGTATTTTTGACACAATATTTTTGAAATTTTCTTATTCTTCCAGTGTTAAGTGTTAGAATAATATTTTACAAATATAATTCTTTGATTTTCTCTCATTCTCTTGCCACCTTTGAGACTGCAAACTTGAGCAGATTACCAGATATCAAATATGATGTAACAGCCAGGCGTGGTGGCGCACGCCTGTAATCCTAGCACTCGGGAGGCTGAGGCAGGAGGATTGGTGCGAGTTCGAGACCAGCCTGGGCTACAAAAGTGAGCTCAGGACCAGCCTCAACTGCATAGCGAGACCCTGTCTCAAAAAGACAAAAAAAAAAAAAAAAAATGATGTAACAACCACTGTTAATTTTCTACCATCTCATCTTGAAATTATATATTACTTTTACTACTTTTTTTCTTTAAACAAAAAAACATTAAAGTCCATAACACTTCAAAAAGTAAAAGTAAAATAGAAAATAGAATTTTGCTTGATCTAATAATATTGCAATATTATCTATACTACTCTTAAAATATAGCTCAAATTTTGATTTAAATTCTTTTGAATCAGGTGGTAGTTTTGAGTATCAACTGGTCTGATGTAGGTAAAAGAAAAGTTGAAATCAACCCTCCTGATGATATGGAGTGGAAAAAATACCAAATAAATTAATTTGCTGTTACTGTAAAAAATATTTTTAAGTATACTTATCAAAATAGTGAAAAGAAAAACGGTCGGTGAAGGAAAAGAGGGTTATGATCTTCATAAAATGTTACAGATTACAATGGGTATCAAATCAAGCAATCAAAAGTCTCTATATTTAACATAATTTTATGGCAATTTTTTCTATACCTCCTGATTTAATAAAGAAATCTTGCAGTGTAATTTTTACTCTTAATATTTATTCACGTTTTCTTAATGATATTTTACAATTGCATTAAAGAGTGTATGAAGACTTACTACATGTTTGATTACACCTTTTCAAAAACGATTTCCATGGTTTAAGAAATTTGTTGTGTTGTTGGGAAATATTACCAACAAATGTTAGTACTTCATGTGTTTCACAAGACAAGCCTTAAAGAAAGGCAGCAAAAGTGAAAACTCTCTCACCAGTCCTTAAAAATTTTAATGAAAATATGACGGAATATTATGCAAGTTGAGAAGAAACTACAGTTTTACATTTTAAGATCATAAAAATATAGTGCTATTGGTTACAATTAAATCATGTTTATATCAACTCTGTAGAGAATTGTATCCATTATAACTGAACTTCAACATAAATGTTTGCTCTTCCAGCATTAAATCTCATACATTTTCAGCAGAGCTACAAGTCACGGCTTCCTTTCTGGAACTTCAGATATTTCTGTTTCATATCTATCATGATACTAATAAGAAAAAAATAAATTGTGTGAACTTCTTTTTACTGTTTTGACCTATTGTTAAGTATTTAATTTGCTTTTGAGAATAGCTTGAATTAGAATACACAGTACAGTTCCATTATTTTCTATATTTGGGCATATTTTTGTGAGTCTGTAGGACAATTACTTTTCACTGTTTCTTCTAACTCCACATCCCTTCAATGTGCCTCGTGTTTCTAAAGAAAGTCATAACCAAGAAATAGCTAAATAAAGTACAGGCTACATCAGTCTCAATGCACTATGGGAAGAGTGGTAAGTGTATAGACCTATGGGAGTTTGGGATGTGTTGACAGGGACTTTTCAACCAAAATTTAAGGAGCTATTTGAGTTAAGCAAGTTTCTGACTTTACAAATTGAGGGCTTCAGATAGATATAAGTTGGTGACTATGATTGTGCCTTGATTTCTAATAAAATGAATCAAAATCTGATGTGCATTTATTATAGATGTACTAATTTTCTGCATCAAAGGAGCTTTATTATATTCTTTTATATTTCCTTAAAATTTAAGACTCTCTTACCTAGTATATTACTTATTCTTGGAGACTAATATAACTGCTTTAAAGAAATGTAATAAATCTTTCAGACCACCTGGATGAAATGGTATGCTAGCAGCCAGGATAATTTATGATCAGATTCAATTTTATTTTAGTGATTTGCATTGCCCATAGCTTACTCTCCAATTTAATAATAGCACCATTAAAAAAACATTAGTTTTCCTATGACTTGATAATCAGTCCACAGAACCCCTTTATAAATATGACAATGACTGTCTCTTTTTCTCTTCCACTTTTTTCCTTTATATAACAAATATACCATTGTGAAAATGTAAGCAGGCACTGGTGCACAAGAAGAGCGAGTATTTTATCAGTGGTATAATTGATCATATTTAATATATTAATTTATGTTTCAAAGAGATAATATTCAGTAATCATGAGTTGTGAAGATAAGTCATTTGCTCAAACAAGAATAACAAAAAAATGTACTCTGAATTGTAAGCCAGGAACATAGGCAGGCTTAACATGAAATAAAAGAGGCAAGTATACATTTTTTCTTTGCGATACTTTTGTTTATCTGAGGAAATCTGTAAAACTTTTATTTTTTTCTTTCTTATAGATTGGTATGGAATATATGGACTAAATGTAAGCCTAAATAATCTTGTGAGGTACAAAGAAATAAGTAGGTTTTGGCAGCACAGAAATCCACCGTGAGGCTGGGGATATAGCTTAGCAGCATAAACACCTGCCTGGCAAGCACGAGGGTCAGAGTTCCATCCTTGGTGCTGCAAAAAAGAAAAAAGAAAAGAAATTTACTGTGTCCTTCAAATATATTTTCTGGCATAATCAGATAGAACAGTGACATATAATTTCTCAGGATTTTTTTTTATTATGGCCATACTTTAATTAACATAAAGTAATCTAAACAGTGATAGTGGATGAATTTTATTCATTACTTTCCTCGTATGTTAGTAACCATAATGTATTTATATGTTAAAAAAAACAAGGTTGTGACTTTAAGATCAATTTTTCCAATTTATTGAACTCTGTGTCATTTAATAAAAAATTAAATGTATTTTCTGTTGAAATTATTGATACTCTTACCATCTGGCCAAAATTGGCTGTTTGGTTTTTGAATTATCCTGCTGTTATAGAATTATTGACGGCATGCTATATGTCCTTATTTAAATCCCCAGGGGGTATTCAGTGCTATGAAAGATTTTGTCATGCTAACCAATGCCTTGTGGCTATTTTTCCTCACTTAGAGTTAAGCTAATAAGGGTACCTTTATGCTTTGTAGAAACAAAGCCAAGCATACCACCCTCAACATATTTACATCAATGATTGGCAAACCCAATAAGTACCTTTCTTGATTATTTTGACATATAAAGAATCTAAGGTTTGTTTAAATGGTGAATATAAAAGATGACTGCACTGGTAGGTACAACACTATAGTTAGAAAATCATGCCAAGTATTGCTCCCTAGGTGACAGTAGATGATAGGTACATATAGTATCTCGAGAAAAAAAAGAAAAGAATTACAGTACCACATAGAGTCTGTGGATAGTAACCCTACTGAATCTTTGTCCTATGTCCTGAAGTACCCCTATACACATACATTCAGTTACTCAAATACTGTATTATATTTGAATTGAAACACAATTAGGAATTAAGTATTATAAGTATTTTATTTTGCATAGAATATATGGTGAGCAAATAAATATCACATGATTAGTGTATATGCTAAATATACACACCAAATACTATGTATCTTTGGTATGTCATTTATGTATATATAATGAAAATAACAAATTTCATATGCTATAGACAGAATATCACTGGTACTATTATGCAATGCCCATATGGCACAATTGACCTTAACAAATTTTTAATGACAGAGAACTTTTCCTTGTTGATGGAAGACAGAAAGGTCAGGAAAACAGAAAGTACAGGCAAAGTTTTTTCTACTGTTCTTAGATACTGTTCTTAGTTATTTTATTTTATTTTTATGGCGGGCTCACCATGCCCTTAGGGTGGGGCTGGCACAGCATGTGGTGCCTGGTATAGAATCATGGTTCTGGGATTGCCTAAGCTTTCCCATTACGCCGCTGAGCCATCTCACCAGCCCTGTTCTTAGTTTAAAGATGAAGAGCTCTACACAAAAGGACTAAAGAACTTCTAAGCATTGGGAGCCGACCCTAGCTGACACCTTGCCATAAAATATAAGCCTCAGTTCTGCTATCACGTTGTCTAAATTCTATGAAAGTCTTAAAACAATATTCTTTCAAGAGAACCTAAATTATAATTCCACATGGTCTACATTTTTAGTTTTGTCTTCCTAAGATTGTCCCCAGAGCCTACCCAGACTTCAGACCTGTGTTATTAGGAGTTAACAAATAATTGTCTGAATAATTTTTGCTTACCAGTGTGAAACTATAACATGTAGCATCTATTAATTTAACAAAAAATTAAGATTATGGCTTTGGTGAAATTTTCATTAGGCTCACTTTTATAAAGTATATACTCGATGACATAGTTAAAGAGGCAGAAAAATATGTTTTAGAAGCCTTAAAATTATTCGTGTGGTTAGGAAGAGTGGTCCTCGATGAGAAGTCACAAGCAAATCTTTTTTGTGCTCTGTGTGGTTTGGATATCTTCCACTTACATGATAACCACCAGTATTTAGGAAATAAATGGTTGGCGGTCTAACTTTTATCAAAGATAATTTGCATTGGACTTTCCTGCTAGAAAAGAATGCTTCTGAAAAATTCATAACATTCCTTATAATGCAAGCAATAGTAAGATTCCAGTATTAACATAATAAGTAAATTATGGCAAGATCATATAATGTAATGTTGTGCAACTATGAAAAATCACATTTAAAAATGATGACTTGGAAAATGTGTATATTACAATATTAACTGAAAAGTTAGAATTATACAGCTTGGGTCTATTAGAAAATTCTGAGATATTAAACTCAAAGAATGAAAATTATTATAGAGAACATACCAACACATTAATAATAGCTACCATGAGATAGTGGGATTATGTTTGATTTTTTAAATTACTCTTTACTTTTTCATTTGTTCAACAATGAGTGCATATTATTTTTATAATAAGAAAAATAATTCATTTTATTTAAAATATTTCCCTGATTAAAAAGCAATTTAACTTGGCAAAAGGAATAGATAATCCACTTGCTCTTAGTTAGATATCAGTCAAATTGGAATACCTAGTAGATTATATTCTCATACCGCGTTTAAAGAAAATGTTCCTGACTTTACATTTCTTTTTGTAAAAGATGCTAGATTATTTTCAGTGTAAAACTGAAATAAATCTTAAGTGATAATAATTTTTCTAGGAAAGAGATTTAGTTTTGTGTATCCTTTGTGCCTTCAGTTTAAACAGGTAAGTTGATATACATATCTAAAGAGTCATCGTCATCACGATCTTTAATTTATATGGCTGTGTTTCCCATGCTGTGCTCCAGTAAACACAAGTGCAAAGCTTCTTTTAATTCATATTTCTATTATGTGCACAAGGTAAGCGCCATCCAAAACCTGGGCCATGGTTGGTAGGAAACTGCACAGATTATTTTGCTAGAGGAAAACAGTGAAGTGCTTACCTTACTAGCTCGTTATCTTTACTTAGTGCAGATACAGTCATAATTTAGCTCTGATACACTAGCCATCACCATACAAAGGGGAAGATGCTGGAGAAATGAATATTTAAGTAGCTATTTTTGCTACTCCTTATAGTGTCCAGCTGTATATGACACCCATTAAAATGATTTACAGAATAACTTTGATAATAGTTACTGTATTTTTAATTGCATATCTGCCCTCAATAATATAAACAAATAAACAGCAACAACAACGGGTACTGGGATATGAAAATTGTCAAATCCTGCCCTAAATTATAAGAATCAGTTTTTACTGTGTTTGGTTTAAAATCAGGTACATTTAGTGCTTAAAGACTTCCTAAAATAGACCACGATACAGGTATGTACTTTGTGGGCTTTGGTTTGACCACGAAATGTGTACCATTGTATTTCCAGTATTAGTCTGCCTTACTTACAAGTCAGTATTAAGTATTGGTTGGAATCAAGGTATGCAGTGAATGTCTTGGCATCACGATTTTTGGTTCTTTTTTGTATTATTTTTGTATAATCTAAAGAGTAGTTCTGCAAATTGTGCTTCTGGATGTCACTAAAGCAATTAAAAATATTCAATTTGGACAAACCAAACTACATCAGAATTATAAGCTTTTGTGCAATGTAAGACCCTATAAATGGACTGGAAATAAACAAAGGAAGGGAGAAAATATTGGTAATTCAAATATTTGATAAGGAATTCTACCCAGAGTAAATAAGGACCACTAAAGAGTGAGCACTGTAAAAATGTCATTCAAAAATAGACAAGGTCGTGAGCAGACGTATTTAATGAAGATGCGAGGTGTGATCAGAAAATAAGGTGAATATCTACCTTTGAAAATTGACACAATAAAACACATTTTGCTATTAATCTCCTCAAAATAATCCCTTTTGTTTTTCACACATTCCATTGTTATTTCCACATTCTGAAGAGATTCTGGAAGTCATCTTCAGTGTCTTTATCTGTGCTATATATATCGCTTTCACCGATAGTCCAATCAAAATACTTACTTTTACAGCTGTATAGTCTTTTGGAAAATGCCAGACCTCACATAGTGTCAGACCTTGCGAATGCCGCAGATCAGCCCACATGGTCATCTTTTTACAATCTTGTCCTCTCTCCAGGTGGCACACAGGAGGCACATCCACTGTGATTTTTCTCACTCTGTAGAAAGATCTCAGTAAGGACTTCCAGAACAGCTTTGATTGGTAGAAATGAGGGCCAGTTTGTAAAGAGGAACATTATTTTAAGACGGATTAATGGTAATGTGTCTTTTACTGTTCCAATTTTTTAATTGTAACATTTCCTGTATACCTTGATCATTCCTTGAACAAAACAATAAAATGCATGAAGTGACTCAACATCACTAATCTTTAGGGGCATCGAGCTCCAAACCACATTTAGACACCATTTTACATCCATTAAAGTGATGGATAATAAAAGGAAAGAACCAAAATAACACAATTCTGTATATTGGTGGTGGGAGTAGAAAGTGCTGTCCTCTCTGGCAATCCTTACAGTATTTTCTCACAAATTTAAATACAGAATTGCCATATGATGCAGTGATTTTACTTCTAGACACATACACAAAATATTTGCGTGCATATGTTCACTGCAGTATGATTTACAGCAGTTGTAAAGTGGCTACAGTCCAAATGTCCAAATGAATGAATGAACATACAAGTATGATCTAGTATAGTTGAGTATAATTCAGCTTTCAAAAGCTATAAAGTTGTGATGCTTTCTAAATACGCTACGTGAAATAGCTAAGGGAAATCAAAACAATACTATAGAATAAATGCATAATCCACTCATGGGGCATAAAACAGTGTAATGTACAGAGATAAAAAGCGACAAAGTACGTGCCAGGGACTGATAGAAGACACAGCTGAGATTACTGTTTAAAAGAACAACATTGAAAGTTAGGTAAATAAAGAGGGAAATGGGTGAAGGTAATAATTGCTATATATTAACACGAATGTACTAAATAGCACTGAAGCATATACTAAAAATTTGGTTAAATATTTTAATGTGTTATAGTTTCTGTAATCTCTAGATACAAGAGAATGTTCATGCCCCAGGAGTAACAAATTTTTACTGTGTAAAAGCCTTATGCTCAGTTATAGGCTTATACCTTAATCTTAAACAATTTTCAGAAACATGCAATGGAAGAAAAATAGAAATAAGGGAAGAAAATGGACATTATGTTGCAAGCGCAAGTTAATAAATATACAAGAGAAGCTCTCTGTCTCATTGCATTATATTGTTCCAATCCCTTTGCTAATCCGTAGTAATATTTAAAGTCTCAATCTTAAAAGAATCTGTACAACCAATGTGTTTCTGAATCAGATCAATTCTGAAAGCAATTTTAAAAATCTGTTCATCCTTGCTATACAAACAGAGCATTTAATAACTAATCTTTGAAATGTGACTGCTTTACATAAAAATAAGGATATACACAATGTAGATTAGTCCTCTTGAGATTTATGAGAAGGAACATATTGGGAAGTACTTTTGTACATTATTTTACCTGACTTTACTATAAGGTTTACATATTTACTCTGCATCATAAATTGGAGGGTTATCTAATCATATGTGAAAAATAGGCAAAATTTTGAAATATTTTGTTTTATACTATGATGAGAAGATCTAAGCTTAAAACTTAAAGCAAATGACATTTACTTTATCAACTTAGCAGTATCCAAAACTACATATGTACCCACATATAAATAAGACATATATATAATATATAACATTACATATATTATATATATTATATATTTAATATGCATGTCTTATCTAATATTTAATATATACATGTATTTCACTCTGTTATAATTACAGTGGTTCAGAGTACTGTGGTTCAGAAATAGAATCACTACGATTAATGTTAAAGTTGGGAGAAAAGTAAAATAAATGAGTTGTCTGAAGGGATCCAAACAAGACCCAAATTATAATACTTATCAAAATAACAAAATACCTAGATCTAAATTTAAACCAGGAACTGCAAGATCTCTACAATGAAAAGTGTGAGGTGCTGGTGAAACGATTTCAAGGAGACACACATAAATGGAAAGAGTTCTCTGGATGTGAAGAATTAATATTCTTAAATTGTACTTGCTTTCAAAAGCTACCACACATTTAATGTACTTTACATGAAATTTCAATGTTATACTTCACTGAAATAGTCATCAAAAATGAAAATTTGTACACAACAAAAGAACCCCAAGTACTCAAAACAATCTAGCAATAGGGACAAAGAAAACGAAACTACACAGTGATTTCAGACATGCTATAAACTACAGTTGTCACAGCATCTGGGTAACAGTATGCAAGTAGACACATAGAATATTATCACAGAATAAACATATGAGAAATAAATGTGAACACTTCTGACATGTGTACTCACCAGACGATTATTGGACACACAGATTGTGATCTGTGCATCTGTCTATAAAGGAGTATTATTCGTCCGTAAGAAAGGCAAATGAGGTATTTGTAGGAAGATGAATGCACCCGGGAAATACAATGTTAAGTGGAATTAGTCAGGCACGCAGCTTAAATACTGTATATTAGCTCTCATTTGAATGAGAAAACATACAAGCAAAGAATATGACCAAGAATGGCTGGAAAGTAACAGTGGAATAGATCAGGTCTGATAGCGAAGTGACCCAAGAGAACAAGGAGTGCATGAGAAGGAGAGGAAGGGGGAAGAGAGGGACAGCGGTGTGCCATGTACAGGATCCTAATAATGCCATTCAACATAGGCACTGCATGCCATAAGAAGTAAGACAAAAACACCAACAAATACACCAAGGTGATAGGCGAAAGAGAGGATGAGCAAAGAGGGGATTAGAAAAAAATCTGTGAAACGTACATATAATTACTACCCAAGATGACTATAAACTGCATGAACTGGAAGCATGCACTAATAAAGCAATAATAATCAAAAAGAAGAAAGTGGCTCAAGTGTAAGAATAGATTTTGATGGGGGTGATGATAACCAACAATATTAATATCATATAATATGAAAAGAGTTACATGAGGGGATTTTGAGTGGCCTTATCACAAAGAAATGATATCTAAAAAATTAAAGCATTAAAGTAATCTTTGCTCAGATCTTATCTCTGAGCAACGATGTCAAAACCACCTTTAAATTAAAAGCAGGACCATGATTATTTAGGAAAATAAAATATTTCAATCAAAATATGTACTGACAGTGTATCAGAAATGAAAGTATTATCATGAGGTATAGGATCTTTGAAAGGTTTTAGAGTAGGAGGAAGTCCTTTTTAAGCAATATGTAAAATTTTCAGAAATAATCAAAAAGGGAGGTGGATATTCCTAGGGTAGTTACCTCAAAGAATATTCAAGAGTTTAAAAGAGATTGAGTAGGTTCATACTTCAAAAGCAAATAATTTACTAGGAAGTAAGCAAAATTAAATCCATCTCAGGTGTGAAGAAATGAATTGCATTAACCAGTCTGAACAATATGTGAAATAAACAGATGAGAAAAAAAAAAAAAAAAGAATCTGATAAAGTAAAAGCAAAGAAACTAAAAGTAAAATGGAAAAGAAACCAATAATAAATTTTAGCAAAGATAACAAATAGCAGTCAAATATAGGAAAAAGTTGATCCAAATTTTTGGACAGGAAAATGGACAATAAATCACAAGAATCACTAAACAAATAGCTGAGAACATGAAGTTAGAGAATAGGTACTGTACCAACCCTCGCGCATGTATACTGTACCATGGAAATATGTCACACAAGCTCCTGGAGAACTGTAGTCATGTTTGACAAAATTACATATGTTAGCCTATGAAATATCTACTTCATTTATGCCGATGTTATTGTGTTCACATTCGCCAACAAATACAGAAGGTATCTTCGTTATCATATCACTCTTATGCATAATAAGCCCGACATTACTGTTATAACAGAATGCATACAGAAATAACTCTGAATCTCACAGGTGAATTCTGTGCCACATAATAGTTTTAAAAAAAGAAACTAAATTGACACGTGGCAAACAAATCAAAAGATAATTCAATCTTGAAAAAGTGCTCATTGCATAATGCTTTTAGTGGCATTATGTTCCTCAGGACACAAAATAGTCGGGCGTGATGGCTCACGCCTGTAATCCCAGCACTTGGGAGGCTGAGGCAGGAGGATCAGTGCGAGTTCGAGACCAGCTTGGGCTACAAAAGTGAGCTCAAGGCCAGCCTGAACTGCATAGTGAGACCCTGTCTCAAAAATACAAAAAAAAAAAAAAAATAATTAATAGATAGCATCGGAAATCAGGGCTACATTTGTCCTCAGAAAGGCTGGTAGCAGGGCCCAGAGTATAGCAGGAGAAGGCGGCTCTTCTCGTGTTGTAGAAAGACACTCTTCCTGGTTTCAGTCATGATTACACAGGCTCAGTTACTCTGTGGATAGTCAACAAACAGCTATTTTTAGTATTTAATTTACCTATGTATCATACTAGAAATGTCAAAATAAAATGCCAGATCCTGCCAAATTCTTTAAGACAAAAATACATTGGTGTACAGCTCCTTCAGCAAGTTTGATCCTTATTAGGGCCAGTGAGGCAGCTCAGTAGAGTAAGTACCTGGGTAGACAAGCGCAGGAACTGGAGTTCAATGCCTGGTGCCATATATTGCACCAGCCCAGGCCCTGGGGGCACTGAGCAGGCCACAAAGACTGAGATGGTGCCACACGCTTGTGATGCCAATGCCATGGAAAGTGAAAACAGGAGGATCACCATGAGTCCTAGCTGTGCAGTGAGACCCTGTACCCAATACATTAAAAACAAAGCTTCATCTTTGTTGATTTTTGGCAGCTGAGTCCTACAATATTCCCTATTTTCTGATACTATGAGAGTGAAGGTTTTACATTTTATTTCACTTTTAAAATTCTTGTTAGCTAGAGATTATTCTAGACAGCACTGCACAGACAAAAATAAATAATGATAAGAAAATGAATAAACTCAAGTATCTACAGGAATACAAAAATAATCATAAACTAGAAGAAAACATATGTCTAGATGTAGTCCAAAGTGTATCAGTTTATAACTGGGCATAGTGGAATATGCCTGTAATCTCAGCCTTTAAGAGGCTGAGGCACGAAGATTACTTCACATTCAAGGCCAGTCTAGACTACATAGCAGAACCCTATCTCAAAATATGAAAAAGAATTAATATAGTACAGTATTCACATGTTATTTATTTATTTATTTTTGTGTTTTTCAGACAGGGTCTCACTGTGCAGTTCAGGCTGGCCTTGAGCTTACTTTTGTGGTCCAGGCTGGTCTCAAACTCTCACTGATCCTCCTATGTTAGCCTCCCAAGTGCTGGGATTACAGGTGTGTGCCACCACGCCCGACATTTTTTCAATTTTTTTTTTGTCACATCTTGTTTAATGTAGAACATTTGAACAAGTTTAAAGTTTTAATATAAAAATACCAAATATATATATATATATATATATATATATATATGTATGTATATATATATATATATATGATTGTTTGTTTATTTATTTATCTTTATTTATTTTTGGTGGAACCAGGGCTTGAACTCTGGCCCTTGTGCTTGCCAGGCAAATGTTTATTCTACTGAGCTATCTCACCATCCCCCAAAATTATATTTTTAAGATTTTATAACATCAGTAATGTTTAACACCTATGTCTATTTAAAGTCAAAATTCATTGCTACACATTTAGCTGCTATTTTATTATCAGATTATTGTGAAATGCAGCAAACACTGTGATGCTGATCATGCTTCGATTTCTGCATATAGTTGATAGATTTGAGTGTGGCCTGAGAACACCGCCAGTCTTCAGGATATTTTACCCTTACTATTTTGTTGAAGAGCAAGTTAGAAGAACCATCATCAAGAAAATGCTATTGGATATATTGTACATCAGTGTTAATCATTCGGCATGGCTTTGTCATCTGTACGAAGAATATGGCTTTAGCAGCAGATTGCGCAGATTATTTTCCACATATTTTCTAAACATTCCCTGACTTTGTGAAACTAACTGTGTTTATAACAAGAATAATATTGTTTCAGAATTAATTCCCTTTTATGTAGATTCTTCTTCTTTAAGAAAATAACTGTTGAAATTTTAAATCAGTAGCACTTTTGTATATAGTTATACATATGCATAGGAAAAATAATAATTAAAACTTGATCATATGAAAGTAAGCATATGTAAAATGGTCCTATCACTTAAAAGTTTGACTAGTGTTTTATTGCATAATATTGGTTATTTTAAGTTGAGTAGCTAATGTTCTGCTTATATATTTTCCCATCTGTAGGAATGAGAATTGTTTAATTATGTAACATAAGTTTGACACTTAACATTCCAAAATTTGAAGCATGTAAATTTTTTTTGTTTTTGTTTTTGTTTTTGGAAACACGTAAATTTTTAAAAACAGTTTAAGTAAGATATAATTCATGATAAACAAATTTCGCCATTTGAAGATCAGAGTCTCATGCGCTCTCACAGGTACATGGAGGTTTGAGAATGTTACAAAAATCAAAGCATAGAATCACTTCAAAAGTGTCGGGTATAGTTTGCAATCATTCCACTCCTTGCACTGTGAGTCCTTGGCAGTTGCTTCCTCCAATCTCGCCTTCTCTGGAATGCTGCGTGGGACTCAATGCTGAGTGGCCAGTCCATGTCGTTCTGAGTACCTGTACTGCATGGTCTATCACTTCTAAATACTAATCACTCATGTTGTGGGCTGTTTATAACTACGAAAGCTCTCTCATCTTTTGTTAAAATATTTGCTTTGATGAACATTTTGATTCGCTATGTATTAGTAAAACCACAGTAAGTATCCATGCAAAGATTTTCTCAGGCCAGGGTAAAACTGCTTTGCAGACATGTTTAACCCCAAAGTATTTGGATGGAAGAGGCAGAATAAAAATTATTGTGCTTGAGGATAGACCATAATATGAATATGTACACATAATGATGTTGTGAAGCTAGTATGAGCACTATAAGAAATTATCAAAAATTTTGCTAAGATAGTTCCCCATTTTTATATTTTCTTTACAAATACAGTATATGAGAATTATATCAATGATGACATTTTAAATTTTGACCATTATAATATAGACAATTATATCATTAAATATATATTTTAAAATAGAACGTATTGACACAATTTAGATGTACAAAATGATCACATCCTAATTAGAAGCTTGTGCCTCTATGTGATACAATTTTATTCCTCTTTTGTCCCCATTTCCCCTCCCCTCCTTTCAACACTTCTTATCCTTAGAATTATAAAGTTTTGTTTTAATTTCTTCCCTCTTTCCTTATTTTTTATTTTTTCTTCCTTCCCTACCCTGACCAATCTCTAGTTCTCCTTTCTGGTCTTTTTATGGTTTTTGTTTTGGACATGGGAATCAAAAATAGGACCTCACACTTGCTAGGCAAGCACTGTGACACTCAGCTATAGTCCTGGTCCTCCACTTTTATTTTGAACAATTTCTTCCTGTTTCACAATAGGGACCTGACCAAATAGCTCCACATATTAATGCACCTGCAAGCAGGCACAGGGGCCAGGGACACCCTGAGATGGCAATTGAGACGAGAAGTGGTGACATGCCTGTAATCCCAGTGCTTGGCAGGCTGTAAACACGTAGATCACTACAAGTCGGATCTAGCAGTGAGACCCTGAACACCCTGTAGACCCTTCTCTGATATATATATGACCAACCTGTTTCACAATAGTATGAGATAAGAGACATATTACCATATTTACACACGTGTTCAATTTATTTCACCTAAGAGTGTAGTCTCAAGGTACAACCATTTCTTGAAATTATGATGATGGCTAACACCTTTTTCCTAGTTCCTCATAATTTATATATCATTCCTCCCCATCTATTCAAATTTTTGCTCATTTCAAAATTCAGATAGTTTTTATTCAAGATATGGAGTTACTGAAATTGTTTTGCATGACTTCTGAACCCTATCTTCAGCCCTGAACTGAGTCCAATTAATGTATAGCCTAAAGCATGGAATTTCACAGGCTGCCAATTGTGATTGGTTGACCTGGTAAAATTTTGTAGGCATATGAATGGCATACAAAGTATTTTCAACATTGCTTTACTTGAAATTGTTAATTTTACAGGTGATTTTTTGTGGAAACACAATTTTAATATAGCATACAGAATTAAGACTTCTAAATAGCATGAAGGCACTCTTCCTTAGCTTTGCAGTTGAGTAGGAATCAACAGAGGAACTATTACAGAAACTATAAATAAAAATACTACTTGTGACAGTTTAGGAGGAAAATAGCATATTTAATGAACTTAAGGCAATAGACGAGGTTCTGAAATGAACATTGAAGTGAAGTGATTTCTCTCATCCAAAGGCGCTACAGGACAGTGATGGAATCTAAAAGAAAAAGATGTTAGCTATCATTCATCATCATATATAATTTTGAAAAATGGTTATTCCTTGAGATCACCCTCTTATGTGAAATAAATTGGGCACATGTGTGTAAGTACAGCACCGTGTCTCTGATCTCTTCCTATTGTGAAATAGAGAGAAATTATTCAAAAGTGTCTTGGATGCAGACATTCCAATAGCAAAATAGAAAACCAATTACTTCTAGAAGTCTCATCTTTAAAACGTGAATATACTTCTCACCTAATGAGATTTATTTTCCTAAGGGTAGCCTTAGAATAGAGCTGAAAGCTAGGCAACCGTCATGGAGAGAAAGCCTCAGGGCAAACAATCAAATTTGGAGAAAATCTGTAACCCATTGCTAAGAGTACTGGAGAATTACTGTGCTATGGAGACAGTTCTTTAAGCTCTTGGACAGAATCTAGAGAAGAAGATACTAAAAATACTCATAATTACAGAAAAAAAGGAGGAGGAGGGAAGAGAGAGAGGGAGGGAGAGATGGAGGGAGAGGGGGAGATAACCCAAAGAAGGAATTAAGCATGCTGTTTTTTGAACACACAATTAACTAAGAGCCAATGTATTATAAATTTCCTTTATTTGATACCAGAACTGCCAAATGTGTTGCTAGTTTAGGATAAAACCTATCATAACTTTCAAGGGAAACACACACACACACACACACACAAGCACACATGTACACACAACCATTTTGGGCTCTGTAAGTGCAAACAGATGGACAGAGGTGTCCTTCCCTCCAAGCAAGTGATTCCTCTAGTATCACATGGCACTGTCATCCAGAATTATAATAAAAAAGAAAATACCTCTTGGGGTGTAGGGGCAATGACTGTACATAACTATAGACAAGAGAGAGATATTTCCAGGGTACTAGTTGAGGCTCAGCCTCAGTGGAAGTTCTCACTGCCACATTTACTAGGAATACAGAGGTGAAAGTCATGATTCCTATAGACTCATTTCTCATATTTTAGCTAAGACTATTTATTCATTGATCTCAAGTATTAACTATACTGTCTTCAAAGTATGGCCGCTACAAAGTGTTCATGAATCTCTACAATAAAAACAGCTTGTGCCACACAGGAAGCATCACTTCCGGATGTTGCGTGTGAGGAATTAGTTGATGAGAATGTAGTGATGCTCTATCAAAAGAGTGCTTTGTATGAGAAAGGAAGCATATTTGGGGATGAACTACCAATATCTACCAGCTGAGACTGTTTTTCACTAACTATTCATTAATTACTGGGTTTGGTGCAGAAATATAATGACCTCCTTTCCTGCTAAATTTTATTTATTTATTTATTTATTTATTTATTTATTTATTTATTGTCTTTTTGAGACAGGGTCTCGCTATACAGCTCAGGCTGGCCTTGAGCTCACATTCGTAGGCCAGGCTGGTCTCAAACTCACACCGATCCTCCTGCCTCAGCCTCCGGAGTGCTGGGATTACAGGTGTGCACCACTACGCCCGGCTTCCTGCTAAATTTTAATTTCCATTTTTCACTGGCTTTAAATATTCTGATGTTAAAAAGTAAAAATAAGTAGCTAACGAATTGTTTTTCAGTGTCTTAGTTTGGATCCATTGCACACTGACGAGGTCAGAACAGGCATTACAGTCCTGTTATAAACATAGCAAAAACCCTTTTGATCCCAGAAAGCTTAAGATGCTGTGAGCCCAGACACAACTTTTCAGCGAATGAATGATGAATCCAATATTTTTTAGCAAGTTTATTATGTGTTTCAGGGATGGAAGACTGACTAAACGTTGACTGTCACTCAGAAATGAAGCCAGAAAATAGTGAAAAAGAAAAAAGGAGTTCCTCTGACCTCACTGTCCCATGTTAGTTAATATTCAATACACTCACAATATAGCTCATTACAACAATGAGGGGAAAGGAGTTCCATACTCTCATAAAATGTCACCACATAGACCCTGAATCCCACATGATAACTATCAAGATAATTGAATTCACGTAAGGCTACCAACTAAATAAAAACAGTAAACTCTATTTGCTTTGATTTTATTAAGCATTTTACAAAATAAGCAGAAAAATACAGCAATAAAATAAAGTGAAAGCAGAGAAGTAAAGTCTAACCTCACTTTCCCAGTATCATGTGGGACTGTTATTAAAAATTCTAAAGCACATAAACATAGTGCCAGAACAAATGTTTTCCACTATACAAAACTAATTTTTCCATCCTAGTCCATACAAAATATGTTGAATTGCTGATATATATATATATATATATATATATATATATATATATATATACACACACACATATATATGAACCAAACATGATAAGCCTATTAAAAAGCTAATGCAAAGTCTTATAAATGTGGAACATCCCAACCTTTCTCAGGAAACATGAGAACAAATTACTGAATTTCATAAGCTAAACTTGTTAGATAATTGGTTTGCCATTTGTAAACTAAATAAATATAAAAATAATAAAGTAACTAACTAACTATATATATAATATATATATATGTATATATATATATACATATATATATATATATATATTTGCACCATTTAAAAGACGGTATTCACGATACTAAAATAAAGATAAAACCTCAAATACAAAAAATTTAAAAATCAGCTTGAAAATAGTCCAATAAATATAAACAGAAGAAACATTTACTTGAGAAAGAATACATCAATCATTCTACCAATTAACTGCTCATTTAAAAAACCTGTTGGAGAGTCTTCGTACCATCGTCTCATTCACCATGTGTATATAAGTACACGGCTTTGCCCCGCCATGTTTCCTAACTTGTGCTTGCTGTCTCTTCATTGCTTAACTCTTAAGTTTTTGATTTCTGTTTCTCTGTGTTATGCCTTTCCATTTTTATTTCTTCTTTTGAGTTCTTGGAGTAGGGAGACTATATGATATTTACACATGTAGGTCTGGTTTATTTCACTTCTCTGCTGATAACCCATTACTAGTATAGACTATTGGGCTATACATAAATCTACTTTCTCTTAGTTCAATGAGAAGAAATACTTGTACTAATAGTGTTTAGAAAAGTTTTCATGTCTACGTGTTGTACTCTGAACAACTACTATCAAGGCAACAAAATGCACTGTATTAATTAGTATGGCTGTCCTGGAATGTTTTGAAATTCTTTCATTGTTATGTCTTTCTAATTAAAATTAATAAATTTTTTAAAAAATCAACAGAATCTATCTGATCAGATAAGTGTATGAAAAAGTAAGCAAAATCCAAATTTAATCTACATTGGGAAACCATATTAAGAAGCAAATTATCATCTAAATGATATTTGAAGCAACAGTAATGTCCTTTCCTAGTAGGAATATATAAAGAGCCATTATCTTTCAAAACATTAGGCCATCTCCTAAATTTAAATTAACATTTATAACATGAACTGAAAAATCCATTCCTAGGCACTTACCCATTGAGATGCAATTATAACTACACAGAAATATTTATAGGAGATTTAATTTTTCCCAGGTAAAAATGAGAAAAAATACAAATATCCATCAACTGTTGAATATTTAAAAAATATATGACACCCTTAAGCATAGGAATACTGTTCAGTAATTTAACAGAACTAAGTGTCTCTAAAAAAAAATAAAATGCTTAGTAAAAGAAAGGAGTGCATGACTATGTGATATAACTTAACTTTAATAAATGATACAAAGTAAAGCTAACAGAAGAAAGTGCAATTGCCTTTGTGGGGTTTAGCAACTGGCGTTAAATAGTAATATACAGGAAAATATATATGTTTCTGGAAATGGAAATTTTTTAAGTCAATTAAAGTATGTAAGTTGTTACACTTATCAAAGATCATTAGCAACTGCAAATGAAGTAACATTAACTATAAACTACATGCTAATAGTTATTTTAATATCTTATTAAACTCAAAAGAAGAAAAGAGAGGCCTGGCAGGATGGCTCAGTGGTCTAAAGCACCTGCTTAGGAAAGCTTAGGTGGCTGCAGGGACCGCAGCTCCATCCCCCGCACCACATGCTCCGCCAGCCCTGACCTGAGGGCAGGCTGAGCCGGCCATAAAAATAAATAAATAAACAAAAGTTCTGAAACAGCATAAAAATAAATAAATAAATAAATAAATAAATAAATAAATAAATAAATGAGAAGAGCGTGAGAATAATAGAAACGTGCCTAAATGTTAACAGGCAAAAGAAGAATAAATCTAATGATAAAATTATGAAGCATGCCAAGCAATTTCTGAGAATTAAAAATAAATGTTATGGGCTGATTTTTATCTCTAATGATTATATGTTGAAACTAATTTTCAACACCTTTCAGAGTGACTCTATTTGGATATAGATTTTTTTCCCTTAAATCTGTAAGTACAGTCTTGGAATGCTAATGATTACATTAACTGTAAGGAACGGGTATATGATATGTCACATTTAAATTCTATTCATTTTCCTATTCCTTTACCCCTCTTTTATTTTACAGCATCATGTTCACTTATATATCTTAAAAGAACTTATAAATTCAGTTATATATTGTATTGGTCAGGGTTTTACTTAGAGGAACAGAATAGATATAAGGAATGGATATTAACACAAAATATACAATCTATAAGGAATTATAAGATTGGCTTACAATAGTCAGCCACAGAGTCAGACGAGGAAGCGCGCACAGGGTGTCTGCATGCTTCAGACTGAAGAATTCAATCCCGAGATCTAGACTTCACTGCAGCACTCCATGTAAGTCTGTCGGCTGATGGATCTGCAATGGAAAACTGAAGTGTCTGTAAGGGACGCTGAAGAGTCTGCCACGGATGGCGAAAGATCCAAGCTGGTGGTTGAAGAGTCTGTGCTGCAAGCCAAATGATGAAGTCCAGTCTGAATGCGAAGACTGAAGCTTCTCCGACGAAGTGTTGACTCCTTCAGCCCTTTAAAAAGTCTTTTTTGTGCTCAGTCATTCTGACGTGGGCTCATTGCACCCTAGGGTGGAACCAATCATATCCCAGGATGGGCCTTTGATCCCGCTCTAGGGATAAATCCAATCATATCCTAGGCAGGCCCTGGTAAAAATCCAGGGAAGAACCAATTGTATCCCAGAGTGGGGCTCCCACCAACAGGGAACTGGGCTGCTGAGTCATTCAGCCAAGTTGATACATTGTATCAACCACTATATATATGTATATATCTGACCAGAAAAATAGGGTAAAGAATACAGAAAACACGTAAGATTATTGTACTAAATCAAGGTACCTTTTAAATACATAGCCTGTTCCAGAATACAATACCTTTTTTTTCTTTCCCTACTATCTAATTTTTATTTCGTATTTTATACATATTGAGTGTTTATAAGTGTGAAACTATTTCATATTTAAGCTTGACATGCTGAGTTACATCACATACAGTTATGGTCTCAGTGTACCTATTTATTCCCCAAATAACTCTAGTTTTTGTTTTGTTTTGTTTTGTTTTGTTTCTTCTTAATGGTAGAATGCTAGTCTGTTACATATAAGACAATGTTTTTCCATTCGTCCATTGATGGACATAATGATTGTTTCTAAGATTTAGCTACTGTGAATTATGCTGTCATCATCATGGATCCCTGTGGAATACTTTTGGGAAGAAACCTTCGAAGGGAATATTTGAGTCTTATGGAATTCCACTTCTAGTTATTTGTCATATCACTTATGACTTTACTCTCTTCAAAATAAGTTTTTTAGAAAAAGGTAATCAGAAAAAAGAGACAAGAACAATAATTTAAAATTTCTTGAAAGCTGTGGTAATATTCAATTATATGTCCAATATTCATAACTATATCTATTAATCTGAGCAACTGATTTGACAACAAAAGCAAATATATCAATCATTGTAAATCAGCTATTCTTATTTTGAAAATCTGTAACATATGTATTGTTGTAGGTTACTATCTTTCTTTGTCTTTTCATGTTATTGTTTTTGCTCTTCAAAATAAAATAAAATGATAATAAAAAGAATATCCATAGAGATTTTTATAGCGATTGTATCATTTCACCAATGATGGAGAAATTTCTTCATTTCCCTCTGCAGCCTTGTCAGGATTTCTTATTGTTTGTTTTATTGAAGGCAGCTACTCTATCTGGAGTGAAAAAGCACCTTAGAATCTTTCTAACTTTCACTTCCCAGCCAAGTAGAACTTTTTTTTTTCTTGTACTTACTGGCACTTATGTTTTGTCTGCTGCAAAGTGTCTATTCATTTTAGAGGTGGATTGTTTATTTGGGTCTTTCACTTTGGGGCATCTAATTGTCTCAGTTCTTCATATATTCTATTTATTACTCTTGGAAGTACAGCTGATGGGGTCCACCCATTCTATAGGATATATCTTCATTCTGTTGGCAGTTTTCTTTGCTATGTAGAAGGTTTTTAATTTAATGTGATCTTGTTTGTTGATCCTTCATATTATTTGTTGTGTAGGGATTTTTTCAGAAAATCTTTTCCTACTCATGTCTCTTTAACAGTATTCCCTAATTTATCTTTCCATAGATTCAGTCTCTCTGTTCTAATGTTTCAATCTTTGATCTATTTCAAGTTTAGGTTAGAGTATGGGGAGAGAGATGAATCTAAGCTCAACGTCTGTCATGAGGCTAAGCAATTTACCCAGAATCATTTATTAAGAAAGCTATCTTTCCTCCATCAAATCATCTGGCCGCTTTGTCAAAGATAGCAGAGCTGAGTGTACCTAGAGTTGTTTCTGTATCTTCTATTCTGTCGCAGTGATAAATGAGACTATTGGACTCTCATAATATCATGCTGTTTTCATCACTATAACTTTGCAATATAACTTGAAGTCAGGGATCGTGCTGACCCCTAAATCGCCCTTCTTGACCAGATTTGCTCTTGCTATTTACATTAGTTACTTTTCTTTCACTGCTAAATCAAAATACCTAACATGCAAAATTAAGGAAGAAACGTATTATTTAACTCACAGTTTGTAGAACTTTCAGTTCATAACATCTGGTTCCAAAGTAGGATAGTTGAGCTGGCCAGAGAGTTCAGTGAATTAAAACACCTGCTTAGGTATACGCATCAGCCAGGGTTTGATCCCTAGTGTGCCATGCCAGCCCCGCCCACAGGGCATGCTGAGACGGTGATAGAGACTGGATGTGTTTTCAGCACTTCAGAGGCTGAAAACAGCAGGATCACTTTGAATTTGAACTGTGTAGTGAGACCCAATAAACCCTGTACTAAATACATTGAAAAAAAATAGAATTGCATGGCAGAGGGGCAACATCTCACAGTGGCACAAGAGAGCAAAGTAACAAGAGCAAAAGGCAGATGGCAAGCTTCTTTTCCTCCCATGTATTATAAGCAGGCTACTCACCCAAGCAGGGCTGTGGCACTTGCACTATCTCCACTCCCTCTTGTATTGACTGAGAATCTCTACAATGAGGACCCTGATCGTCTTCTGAGTTAAGCTCCTAAACTTTTCAAGTTGACACAATAAATCAGCCATCACAATATCCTAAGGTCTAAATAGCCCCTTAGAGCAGGTCCACTATACTCCAGGATGTAGAACTGCTGAGTCACTAAGTGAAGGTTCTAAACTTCTCAAGTTGACATAATGTATCAACCTTTATACTACTCTAGGTCTCTTTGATTCCATATGAATTTTAGGAATGGTAGCTCCAGTGCTGAAAAAATTTGTGATTGGTATCTTAATTGGTTTGCATTAGGTCTATACAATAGTTTTGGGAGCATGGCCATTCTGACTGTATTGGTTCTGCCTATTCAAGGATTACTATTCCATTATCTGCTATATATTTTTTTTTTTTTTTGTCTTTTTGAGACAGGGTCTCAGTATGCAGTTCAGGTTGGCCTTGAGCTCACTTTTGTAGCCGAGGCTGGTCTCGAACTCACACCGATCCTCCTGCCTCAGCCTCCCGAGTGCTGGGATTACAGGCGTGCGCCACCACGCCTGGCTATCTGCTATATTTTTAATTCTCCTATTTTTTAGATAACTATTTCAAACTGATTTTCAGAGCACTATAATTTTCACTGTAGAGTCTTGTACTCTATTGTTTAATTTATTTCCAAGTGTTTCTTTTATCTGGATACCATTCTAAAGGGTTCTGTTTGTATTGGTCAGGGTTTTACTAGAGGAACGGAATAGATATAATATGAGGAATGGATATTAACACCAAATATACAATCTATAAGAAATTGTAAGATTGGCTTACAATAGCCACAGAGTCATATGAGGAAGCGCGCACAGGGCGTCTGCATGCTCCGGATTGAAGAATTCAATCCTGAGGCCTGAACTTCACTGCAGCACTCCGTGTAAGTCTCTGTCGGATGACGGGTCTGTAATGGAGGACTGAAGTGTCTGTAGATGGAGGCTGAAGAGTCTGCGGCGGAAGGCGAGAGATCTAACCTGGAGGCCGAAGAGTCTGCGCTGCAAGCCAGACGATGAAGTCCAGTCTGAATGCGTAGACCGAAGCTTCTCCGACGAAGTGAAGTGTTGATTTCTTCAGCCCTTTAAAATGTCTTTTTGTGCTTAGTCATTCTGACGTGGACTCATTGCTCTCTAGGGTGGAACCAATCATACCCCAGGACGGGCCCTTGATCCCGTTCTAGGAAGAAATCCAATCATATCCTAGGCAGGCCCGGGTGATACTCCAGGGAAGAACCAATTGTACCCCAGAGTGGGGCTCCCATCAACAGGGAACTGGGCTGCTGAGTCATTCAGCCAAGTTGACACATTGTATCAACCACTACACTGTTTTTCTAATTTCCCTCTCATTGAGTTTGTACAGGTGTATAGGAATGCTATTGAATTTTGCATATTTACTTTTTATCCTGATATGCTACAAAATGTCAAATTTTTTGTTTGTTTGTTTTATTTTATTTTTGCAGAACCAGGAATCAAACTCAAGACCTTGCACTTGCCAGGCAGGCACTTGTGCCTCTGATCTGTCTCCCCTTTCCCCAAGTTTGGATTTAAAGAGTAAGCAAGTCATTAGTTGAGTATTAATCCATTCGGAGCTTCAGGAAGAATTAGTATAAGTAGGAAAATAAAGAGTATGGACAGACAGAGAAAAGTAGTCTGGGATATCGCTCAGTGGCACAACACCTTCCAGGCAAACACAAGGTCCTGAGTTCAATTGCCCGTACATATATTAAAAAGAAAATTTAAGTGGCCCAATAAGGACACAGCAAAATAGTGACCATTTAGAAACAAGAAAAAAGGCAAACCTACACATTTCTAGACCTCAGATTTTAGAATTCTAGAGTCCAGCAATGTGAGAAAAATTATTTGTGTTGCTTGACACTGTCATTACAGTATGTCATATTTCTATGACAGCCCTAACAATCTGATACAATAATGTATCTGTAATTAATGTACTGATAATATGTACAATAATAAGAAGGTATTACAAACTACTTTTTCATCAATAAAGTTTTGTTGAATTAAAATATAATCTTTGTATTTTTAATAAACTGAGACTTTGAAACTTCAAGAAAATTTGAATTTGAGGGAAAAAAGAAAAAGACAAGTGAATTGTCCATACACACAAAAGAGTTGGAAAGTAGATAGCAAAATTCCTGTAAAACAAAAAAAGAAAGCATCGGTTGTAAAATAAGAATACGTAGGCAAAAAATAAAAGTATAAAATCAAATGAGCATGTAAATATTGGATTTACATATGCAAATATATATATGGTAGTTTTTTACAAAATGGCAGACTAAGAAAATTTCATTAATTTGATACATAAAAACAGTTGAAAATCTGAAGTTATGCAATAGCTAACAAAGGAAAAAATTATTAATTTTGAAAAAGAGACAAAATATTTTTACTACAATGTCTTGAGTAATAGAATTCATAAAAAACAAAACAAAGGCAATATGGAAAAGGAAGTAAAATTGTAATTTTTCTAAGGATGATTTTGAACATAATAAATGCAGTAACATCCATACAATATTAAGTATTAATGTATTGATGTTGGTAAATTTCAAATCAATAACAAGAAAATAAAAGTTGAAGTAAAATCAATATATAAAATCACACCTAAAATATTACATTGATCTAAATTTACCGAAAATATTGGTGACATTTACACTGAGGCACATATGAATACAGAAGAGTTAGAGAACTAAATAAATGGAATGATCTACGCTGATAAAAGAGTGGATTATTTAGTGACATAAAGGCACTACCTCATTCCCACTTGACTTTACACTCAATGCAATTTCAGTTCAGATTTAAGAAAAGTGTCTTCATGGATGTCGACAAGCTAATTTAAAGTATGTGTAGATACACGCAAAACAACAATGACAAAATATCTTTGAAGGACAAGAAAAACAGAGTGGTCACACTGACAAGTGACAAAACCAGTAAGAATACTGTACTCCAAAAATAACATATTAGGGTTGGCAGTTCATTGCAGTGCCAGAATGCTTTCTTAGTATATATGACGTTCTGGATTTGATTTCCACTGTGTAGGTATGCACATGTGTGTGTACACACACAGAGGCACACACAAAAATCATGTGCAAATACAAGCACACACACACACACACACACACACACACACACGCACGTTTTCAAACTGTAGAAGCAGCAATTTCACTATTGTTGTATGTTCCAGAAGACATATATTCTTACTTGTCACAGAATATCATATAAGAAAGTATAGGTAGAATTACTATTAGAAAGGCCCAAAATATATATTTACATTTACCTATGTTATCTGTAATACAAAAGAAAATTTTCTTTGTGATTTACTTGTGAAATGCAATGCCACATAAAATGAAATGGAGTAAGTAAGAACTACCTAAACAATTTTGAGAGAATCAAGCATAATGTTGATTTTAAAAGGTGCATATAAAATAATATTTACTTGGTGATTCCACTTTGGTACATTGCAAAGTTCACAAGAGTGTTAATATTTATGAGTGATAAAATTTGTGATGTGCAGCACGAGGATTTAATATTTAAAAGAGGACCTTGGCAAGCACAATGTCCTGAATTCAATCCCCAGTACCAAATAAATAAATAAATAAATAATGATAAAAGAGGGTCAATGAAATAATTTGAATACCCAATATTTATTGTTGTCTTTCATTCTAATGGTGGGCAACATAGATATCTTCTTTCTTAAAATATGTCCATTTATGTGTCTATGAAATATGTACTTTGTGTGCAAAAATATTATAAAACAGAACATTTAAATGTAACTGCAGCAGGTTACTAAGTAAAATTAATAGGAGTTTCCATAGTATATACAAAAGTTACAATCATACTGGCTGTAAGATACCTGGAGTATCAATTTAAAAGAGACACCATCTTAGATGAATTTATAATTAACCACATGAGTAGTTAATTCAAAAAATAATTTTTAAATTTCTTATTCTGGCAAGATATTTGCAGATAATATTTATCATACTGTCTCAGTTACTTTTTCCTCATTGATGGGACAAAACCCAGCAGTCAAAATTAAGCAACTCATGAGGGTTTCAGTCCATACTTGGATAGCTCTAAGTCTGACTGGCACGTGGAAGAGGGTAATAGTTTGTGGTGGTGGAAAACAGCAAAGAGTAAAGGGAGGAACAATGGCTATGGTGGCAACAGAGACAATGAGCAAGCCTCTCTCCTTACTTAAATTGCACTCAAGTTATCTGTGCCAGGCTAGGAGCAACATTCATACCCATAATCCCAGCAACACTCAGAACTATAATCCCAGCATTGGATCTTGAATCAGTCACAAAGTCTAGAAGCCAACCCCAGTGAATACCTAAAGCTTTGGGGAACACCTAGATATAAACCATAACACATATGTATTCCACTTGTAAGAATATGCCCATAGTCTAATGAAAAAAGATTTTTAAAGCAATTAGACAAGTATGAAAATAATGCAGTAAGTCTTGCCAAGAAAAAGTACATTTCCAAACTTAGTGACATATTTTCATAATTTTTATTAAGCATGATAACTATATGCCTAAGTATGACTATTATATCACTTTAAATTAATGTTTGATAGGCTTCTACACAAGTACATTACTGAATTTTATTCATCTGTCTGGTATGAGATGGAGAGGATATATATGTGTATATTTTTTTTTCAAAAAACATGGATACGTATGAGAACCCTCTAAGACCTCTGTCAACTCTATGAATCTGAATGTGAGGTTTTATTTTAGAAAATACTGGTAACAATCTATTCCTAACCAACCAGTATGAGTAAGAATAAGTGTAGACTCTTAAGTAGCAAAGTATTTGTCACTTATATTTCTCAAATTTTATTTCAAATTTCACAAAAGATACATACTCAAATTTTATACCACTACATATTTTCTGGTAAATCAACAAAAAATCATTTTATCTTTAAAATATTTAATTCACAAAATGTCTGTACATCTGTTAGTATGTGTGTGGGTGTTCAAACTAGCAATCTATTAAGCATAAATGAATGATGGGGTAAGATATTTAGCAATTGTTTCTGGCATTTTAATGAGAAATATCAGGCATGAAATATCTTCATTATTAACTAAATACTTGAGTGGGTGGAAGGACAGAAAAGTAAGTAAAATTGTGGTTTAGTTACCTCTTGCTATGACCTTAAACAACAAATCCATTCACATGCTTCAGGTTATGCAGACTTCAGCATCCCTTACAGTTATCTGATCTCTGCTTCACTTTTTTTTTTTTTTTTTTTTTTTTTTTTTTTTTTTTTTTTTTTTTTTTTTTTTTTTTTTTTTTTTTTTTTTTGTGTGTGTGTGTGTGTGTGTGTGTGTGTCTTTTTGAGACAGGGTCTTGCTATGCAGTTGAGAATGGCCTTGAGCTCACTATTGTAGCCCAGGCTGGTCTCGAACTCGCACCAATCCTCCTGCCTCAGCCTCCCGAGTGCTGGGATTACAGGCGTGCGCCACCACGCCTGGCCTCTGCTTCACTTTGTATTAGTAGATGTAGTGAAAATAGAGCTGAATGTTACAATCAAAATGTCAATTTAGCCATATAATTGAAGACCGAGTTCTATCTGATGGCTGAAATCAAATGCACCTAAGATTTGTTCTGGTCCTCAATTGTTCTGTACAAGACCCATCAATGTGCAGAGTTACACATCTCCCATCACAGTGCTGCCACTATGATCAAATCTATTGCTGGGTATGTTCCCCGCTAAGCAAACATGAATATACTAGATCATGTTCTTTGAGTCTTAAAATATGACTACCATGTTCACTGTACCACTTGATGTCTGTTAATTAGGTCCCAGTGTAAGATGAAGGTTTATACTACTGAGTGGAGACCAGGAAGCAGGTGTTCCATAGGCAAAGCATGCAACATTGAGCTGTAAGCTGAGCTAGAACCTGTAATGTTTAGTGTGTGTCAATCATTTCTTCCATATTCCTAAAATACGATCCCATTATGCCATCCGATCCTGCTTGGTGTCACCTAAATCAAGTCCAGGTACACAAATAAATCCCCTCAAGCAAAGATTCTATTGATCTATATAAGAGACATGTAATCAGACCTATACCAACCTGAGTCAGTGATGGGAAATATAATATATGTTCCTATTCAAAACAATAGACAACATGAGACACACAGGAGTCAGTCAACACAGGTTCTGCAAAACAGTCAGTAGTTTTGTTTATCCATACCCAGTTGTATAGCCATAATTGTCCTTCAAGAAGCCCATCCATGACCTTTTAGTGATTCATCGTTTTCTGAGATAAGTGGTCCATGCTTTCAGGTAAATAGCCTTCAGAACTTGTTTTGTTCCTTCCAGCCATAAAGCACTGAAGCACACTAGAGGGGCGAATGGGAGACGGCACAATCAGACATGCATTCAGTCAATGTCAGGTAGAGTTGAATTTATGAAACAAATATTACACAGGAAGTTACAGACACAGAAAAAACAGATATAAAATACCTAAAGCAGGCTGAAAGTAGTGACAAATTTTAAGCAATTAAACAATAAAAAATAGAGACAAATTATTAAAGCAAACGTAAGTTCACTTTAATATAATATGTAGGGGCCTGGTGGGATGGCTCAGTGGTCTAAAGCGCCTGCTTGGGAAAGCTTGGGCGGCTTCAGGGACCACGGTTCGATCCCTGGCACCACATGCTGTGCCAGCCCTGCCCTCGGGGTGGGCTGAGCCGGCCATAAAAATGAGTGAATAAACAAAGGTTCTAAAACAAGAAAAATAAATAAATAAATAAAAATTTTAAAAAAATATATAATATGTATATAAACTACTGCTCCTATAGACAGCAGATCATCAAGGGCTAAAGGTGTTCCAGTGATTCAATTTATTAAAAAAATAAGAGAAATTTAGTCTAGATAAATTCTAAGAGATTTTTTGGGGGGAGGTACAATGGGCTTTATTGATGGTGTGTGATGGCAGTGATCCAGGGCTCCTGAGGCCCCTCCCATTCTAGTATGCCTGGGATGTAAGCTGTGATGGGGAGATTCTCAGTGTTGGGACTGAGTAGGGCAGTGACTTCTATAGAGTGGCATCTCTGTCCCTCTGATCTTGTTGGGCTGTGGTAGAGGGCCAATTACTCCTTGGAGGACATGTGGACCATAAGTCCACCATCCTGTTACTGTAGTTGAACTCATGGTCATACCAGGAAATAAGCTTGGCAAAGTGGTCATTCAAGGTGATGTCAGCCCCACTATGAAACATGGAGGTGTGAGTGTCACTGTTGAAGTCTCAAGACAAAACCTAGTCCTTGGCATATCCCAGGATGCCTTTGAGAGAACCATGTGATGCCTGCTTCACCACCTTGTTGATGTCATCGTATTTAGCCACTTTCTCCAGGTGGCAGGTCAGACCCACCACTGACACACTTTAAGTGGGCAGAGGAAGGTTATACCTGTGAGCTTCCTATTCAGCGCCAAGATGACCTTGCCCACGGTCTTGGCAGCACCAGTGGATGCAGGGATGATGTTCTGGGCAGCTCCGTGGCTGTCACGCCACAGTTTCCCAGAAGGACCATCCACAGTCTTCTCAGTGACAGTGATGGTGTGGACTATGGTCCCTCCACAATGCCAAAGTTGTCATGAATAACTTTGGCCAGTGGGGCTAAGAAGTCAGTAGTACAGAAAGCATTGCTGACAATCTTGAGGGAGTTGCTGTCCTCATAATTCACACCCATCACAGACATGGGGGCATTGGCAGAAGGGGGATGGATGCTGACTCTTTTGGTACCACCCTACACGTGATCCCTGGCCTTCTCCATGGTGATGAAGACACCAGTGGACTCCACCATTTACTCAGCATCAGTGCCATCCCACTAGATGTTGGCAGGATCTCACTCTCAGAAGATAGTGATGGCCTTTCCACTGACAAAGAGCTTCCTGTTTTCAGTCTTAATAGGGCCATAAAACTTGTTGTGAGTGGAATCGTACTGGAACATGTAGACCATGTAGCCGATGTCAATGAAGGGGTCATTGATAGCCACAACATCCACATTGCCAAAGTTAAAAGCATCCCTGGTTACCAGACATCCAATACGACAAAATCCATTCACTGTGACCTTTACCATCTTGTCTGGCTCACTGGGAAGAAGGGCTGTCTACAGGTGTGCAGGAGCAGAAAGCCTTCAGGTCTTTTTGTTTGTCTGTTTTTTTGTGCAGAGTGTCACTATGCACCTCGAACTCATAGTAATGCTTCTGATTTGTGCCTCCATAGTTTTGGGATTACAGGCATGCACCACCATGCCTGGACTCCATCTCTGGCTCAGGGTTCCTGGGGGCCAGGCCAGTGAGACATGTGACGCCAGAGACTGAACCCTCGTCCTTGCACTTACCTAAGCAAGTGCTTTAGTCTAGATTAATTTTAACCAAAAAATATAGTTATCCCTACTTATGGATAGTGTATTTTCCCAAGGTTATATAAAAAAGAAGAATTGAAATGCTCTACACCTACTAGGACAAATTGAAATGTTAATTTGATTGATTTTGAATAATTCTAAGGTATAGTCAAAATAAAAATCAACCCATATAAAAGTATTTTTTAAAATAATCAAACGTCTTTTAATGACATGATGTCAAATTCTTAAAAAAATGAATTTACATGAATATTTTAGGACCTACATTTATATTCATTAGGTTCGTTTAACCCTCCAATAATTAGTTTGTAAATTCCAGGGAAAACTGTTTTCTTCTTTTCAATTTTATTAATTTTAATGAGAAAGAAATAACAATGAGACAATTTCAAAATAGGTTAGTAGGACACTTACAATAATATGTTACATATTGTTGTCTTTATAGTAGTTGTTCAGAGTACAGGATGTAGACATGACATCTTGTCTAAACACTATCAATACAAGCCAGGGAAACATTGTTTGCCTGTCAGTCTTTTCTAGGCAATCAATTTTTTAAAAATTCTATGTATTGATCCATGAAAATGGATCTTAATGGTCTTTATTTTTCTCCACTAATGAAATACAGCATTTTAATTTTCAATTTTAATTAAAGTCAAGGATGAGAAGTTAATATATAAATAAATTATACCTATTTCAAATGTAATTAAATTCTGCACTCTGTAGAATAAAATTACTTTTATTTTCATACCATAAAGTAATTTTCACTCTGTACTGAATATTGTCACTTTTAAAAGAAAATTATATACATAAATGTCCTAATATTACCTAAGAGAAACATGACTTTACTTAATTCAATTCATAAGTAGGCACATTACCATTTCTGTTTTGCAAGACTATATTTTAATGATCTAGTAAAGATAATAATTCTTGATAGTGTACTACTACATAAGTAGAAAATAGAGACAGTGGTTGGTATATTTTCCTTTTTTCTCATCCATATCAAGTAGTATGAAACAAAGCTCATAAATATATCTACTATGTTTCTTTCATTATTCTAATACTCAGATTTAATATGATGACTTAACTTTGGTGATTGCTAGAAACTCTATTTGAATTGCTGTTTAATTTCTTCTAACCTAATGTTTTAGAGTTGAGTAAAATTTTAGGTGAGGTATTTACCTTAGCTTAATTGTGATTGATTTGCAATGTATATGCATAACTAACCATTTTTCACACTGTAAATATTCATAACTTTTGTCAAAAATATTTCTATAAAGTTTGTAAAATGATCAGTTTATTGCAAAGATTATAGCAAACAGCATATCCCGGAATACCATACAAGCTCTTAACATAAATATATGACTTGGGGCCTGGCGGGATGGCTCAGTGGTCTAAAGCGCCTGTTTGGGAAAGCTTGGGTGGCTTCAGGGACCGCGGTTTAATCCCCGGCACCACATGCTGCGCCAGCCCTGCCCTCGAGGTGGGCCAAGCCGGCCATAAAAATAAGTGAATAAACAAATAAAGATTCCGAAGCAAGAACAAAAATAAATAAATAAAAAATTCTTAAAAAAAAATATATGACTGGCTTTATGAGAGCTAAATGGAGAAACACGTAAATGTGAACCAGAGCATAAAGTGAAAAGTTAAACCAGAAAATACACCTTAAGAGCTTCACATTTACTATGAAATGACTTATGTGTATATAAATAAAGATTAACTTATTTCAAACTGAAAGATTTTGCTCAAGCAAAGAAGTATAAAAATCGCCTGAGTGAAAAACAAATATCAGCATATTCTGCTGGCACTGTCGCCAGAGGGGCTAGATGCCAGTCATTTTTCAAGAAGTCTAACTAGGTGCATTATTTCTAGTTTTGACACTCTGATTTTCTGTTTTATTAGGAAATTGTTAAGACAAAAATTTTATATTACATCTGCCATGTTTGTATGTGCTAGTTCTATATACATTATAATAATTATATAAATGGCTAGACTTGTGAATAAAATACTAAATTAAAAAAAAATTCCCTGCCCTGGGAATGCCAAGAAGACCACTGAAACCAGGTGTGGTGGCTCATGCCTATAATCCCAGTGTTGGGTAGGCTGAGACAGGAGGATCACTATGAGTCTAAGGTGCATAGCAAGACCCGGTACCAAATTAAATATATATATATATATATATATATATATATATATATATATATATGTCATTTAATATATACTTATATGTATATCTATTATTTAATATATACTTATGAATTGAATTAAGTAAAGCCTTGCTTCTCTTTGGTAATATTAGGACTTTTATGTATATAATTTCCTGAATTATGTATATAATTTCCCTGAATTTACAATATTCAGGGAAGAGTGAAAAATATTTTATGATATGAAAATATTATATAATTTATGTTATATATGATAATATATTATTTATGATTTATGTGAATATATTATTTTTAAAGCGAATATAAAATGGTATTTAAAAATAAAGAAATTAAAACCTGAAATGGAATTTCACTAAAGCAGTAAACCTGAAAAGAGGTAACATAATTAAGGCATATTTAATAATAAGCTAGTTTTTAGAGCCCATAGAACAGTGCCTCTTACTCTTGTGTAAATAAAAATCAGAAAAAAACTTGAAAACAAAGTTTTCTTATCCTATTATACTGTATTTATTCTCTACTAGCTTTCTTTAGGCACTGTCCCAACATTCCTGTCTTCAACTAGAAGATTTGTGGTGTATGAAATGTAATGGATAACATGAAGAATATTCAGGCTGAAAATGTGTGGATTATAATTCTTTTCTGTCAAACAGGTATAATCTGTTGGCCATTTTCTTAATTCATTCCATAACCTTCCAATATTTTTAAAACAATAAAATAGTTACTTTGTCATTTTGTAAGACAGAAATAAATTGTGACAATCAAAGTAGTTTTATGGAGCTCAATTTTTTTCTCTTTGTAATTAGGTTGTTCTTTTAAAATGTAGTAGTACATTATGAACATATAGAACACTTTTCATTACTCTAAAATCTCAGGGCAGGGAAGATGAAATATTTTGTAATTATTTTGGGGTGCAACTTCTTTGGAATCCAATTTGAGTGAATTTGGAATTCATCATTTCAGGTGTATTGGGCCACAACCTTATGTTTTCATCTATTTATCATTTTTGTAACTAAGCAGGTAAAGTAAGTGAAATTTTAGTTCTTATAATTTATTCAAAGATTGAATATGCAAAATAAGAAGTGTTATATTGTACCAAACCCAGTATAGATGTAATATATATATATATATATATATATATATAACATATTATATAATTATATATATATAATTAGAAAACAACTTCATCTCTTCAATGTGACCACAGACAGAATCCAGCACGCTGCCAATATTTATAATTATAATATATTAGAAATTTAGAAAATGTTGGAAGAATACAGTAGACTCTAGCGACTTCAGAAAACTTTCTTTTCACAACTGCCAACACAATCCCGTCTAGTAAGGTGGTATTGCCAAGCATACTTTTATTGGGAACTAATGAAAATGCGAACAGGTAGAGTACGGTAGAATCCCTAGGTCTTTGTTGGCTCAGCCTTCAAGAGCATTGTGAGACCTATCACTTGCTTTGCTCCTTACCTTTCCTCGTTTCCTCACTGTCAGGAGGTGTGTAACCTATTTTGTGTCCCTCACTGTGACCCGTACCTCATATATCTTAAAACCAGTAAAACCATCCAAGCATGGATAGCAGTCTCCAAAACTGTAAGTGAAAGTAAATGTTTCTCTTCTCAAAAATTGTTTATGCCAGGCTTTTTGTTAAAGTAACACAAACTTAACTTCAAAAGTTGATATTAAGAGGTGGATAACCGCTCTGATTCTACAGGACAATATGATTTTATAATTAGCTTGCAGGGGAAATATAGAAAGTGTAGGAAAAGTACAGTAGAATCTAGTGACTTCAGAAATCTTTCTTTTCACGATTGTCAACCAATCCCATCTACCAGATCTGATATTCTGCCCTCGCCTTTGTTCATCTGGCCACACATTCTTTGCAGAAGAAATATTTTTAGTTTTTAGTTTTATTAATTTTAACAAGAAAGAAATAACAATGAGACAGTTTCAAAACAGGTTAAGAAATTTTAATTTTCCTGAATATCTCTGTGAATCTTTGTCATGGATTCCATTTTTTTCCTATGTTGGCCAAAAATGATTTCTATCATCTTAATAAGCTCTTCTGTATTTTTCTGTGTCTTCTCTACACTAACTGAGCAAGGCCTTCATTATAATCACTCACAATTTCCTTGTTTTGTTTTTACTTGAAATATTATTTCTCATCTCATTTTCCCTGTAGCCTCATTCATCTGATTGGTTGACTGGTTTTGTTTTTACTTCTGCTGCTACTGTTTCAGAAAATTTGTGTGAGTGGCTTCTGCTTTCTTCTATCTTGTCCCCTGGATTCGTTCTCAGTGGGTCGGAGGTCTGAGGCTTCATTTGGCTTCTGCATCTTGCCATTCTCTCTTTTTCAGTTTTAATTTGTTTTCTTCATTGATACTTATGAATTCTTTAAGGTAGGCAGCTTCATCACTGCTACTGATGCTTACCTTAGGAAATGACTGCTCTTTTTCTTTTTTCTTTTCTTTTGTGATAAGCTCGATGCATTCTGAGGTCAGCGCTGGCTTGGCATATGGTGCCTGGGATCGAACTGCAGTCTCTGTGCATTTGCCTAAGCTTGCCCAAGCAGGTGCTTTAGGCCACCAGGCTAACTAATTGGCCCAGAATGACTATTCTTGACGGTTTTCCTCTAGGTGTAGCTGGTTCTTGGCCTTTCTGTCTGTCCCAAGATCCTACCTGCTAATTTAATAGGGATGAGAAGTTGCAAACTATTTAGTCCAAAATCCAGTCCTTTGATACAGCACTGTGGTGCTAAGTATGACCCCAGACAATCACAGTGTTATCATACAAAGGAGAGCATCTGACTATCACAGATATAACACCCCAGCTAAAGGAGAATTATTAACCATAACAGTAGCTTTAAGCATAGCTTAGATACTGACAAACTGTGCTAACCGTTAATTTCTCAACTTTAACCATAAGAGCAATAGCTCCAGTGATATGACAAAAATCAACATAAACCAAGTACTTGTGTTTAGTGAGTTTCCCCCTTGATAGAATGATTTTACGTCGAGGAGGGTGATTTAAGAGGAGCATAGGAAAAGATAGAGAGATAAATGAAGAAATATAGCAGAGGCAGAGCTGAAGGATAAATAACAACCCAAGCTTTGAGAAACTAGAAAAAAAAAGACACTAGAACATCTATCTTCATTCTCTTTCTTTCCTCCAACCTGTAAGGTACTCAGAGGCCACTTTATCCATACTTCAAGTGGACCTTCATGCAACTTGCAGCTCACTAGCCCTTAACATTGTCCACGTTATGGTGCCTATTTTGCAGCTTTGGAGACCACAGGCATCCCAAGGTCATGGAGAAGTCCCCTGGAACTTTAAAGGCAGTTGTGATGGGTCAGAAAGGCTGTGGCCAGTGTCTGCGTTCACAGTCCTTGCAAGGGCAAAGGATATGGAGGTCTTGCAGTGAAACTAAAGTTAGGATGGACAGCTTGGACATTTATAGTAGACAGGAACTTGAAATGCCTTTAGAGAGAACCAGGTAACTGTAGAAACCTGCCCAAGCTAGTAGATATGGGAGGCACAGCTGCCTAGGCCTTGAGAAAGCAAGTCCCACTAAATTGTGCCCTAGATACCAACATGTGTTGGAAGACTTAGTAGTTTTGCTCCTCAAGTTCAGCCTTTGTTTGGTGTATCCCGTTTCAGGATTTCCCTGTTCCTTCCCTTTCTTAATGGGGCATACAGCCTGCACCATTTCGTCCTAGAAGTATGCATGATGTTTGTTTGTTTGTTCAGAAACTAGAAATTGAAGATTTGGAAAAATTTTGCCCCACCTGTGAATAATAGTTGAATCTTAGTCTGTTCTTATATAGGCAATGTTAGTAACACTCTCTTGACATGTTGGACTTCAGCTATCCTAGCGGAAGATAAAATTTAAAAAATTTGGAACTTCGGGGATCAAAGAATATATTTGCTTATAAAAAGCACAGACCATCTAAGGGTTTAGGGTAAAACTGTAAACTAGAAATCTGCCCTCTGGCATTCATAGGTTGAAGCCCAAACTCTCTCTCTCTCTCTCTCTCTCTCTCTCTCTCTCTCTCTCTCTCTCCCTCCCTCCCTCCCTCCCTCCGTATGCCTTGAGGAAATGCCATGTGAACATGTACCTAGAAAGATATGACAAAGAAAATACATTTCTATTTTTAATACAAAGTCTGCAGTGTTTTGGCATGGATCTGTAACATAGGACCTTAAACCTGCGCAAATCATTTAAGCACTTGCAGAGACCATTTTCAAGATTATATTATTGAAACAACGATTTGCAGGATTTTTATGCTTAAAAAATAAGTTTATCATCTCTCAAATGATTTTTGAATGATTGCAAAGAAAAATAACAGAAAATTCACAAGGTGATACTGTAATGAATATAAAAGGGCATAAACAGCTACATTCAGCAGACATAAGAATTAGGTAATGGCATTAAGTTAATGAGAGATGTTAGCTCAGAACTACCTAGTTTTTTCTCTGAGATAAAAGTGAAATTATTATGTGTGTATTTTCATTCTTGTTCTGTAATAATGTTGAACCACAGATTTATATTTGTCAGCTATATTGTATGATTACTTTTTAAAGAGCTTAGAAATATTGGATATAAAAAATTGTAATTTCAACTTTCAAGTAGGTGTACATGGATGGAAATGATTCTGCAAGTAGGATTTTGTTTGAATAATTTTCCAGATTTAAAATGCATCGATGTGTTCAATGTTTAAATTCTCATGAAATCAGAAAGCTCTAAATACCATTGTTTCTTTGTTATTTTTCATTCCTAACTAGGTGACAGAGAGTTGATATCATCATAAAAAATTGAGTATTAAAATCACATAAATAAAAGAAACTAAATAATTTTAAATGGCAGGATGCTAATAAGGACTGTGTCTAATGCTCCGTTGTGGTGTATAGCAGAGTTAAGGTTGCTACGTGCTATTCAGGAATTCTGTTACTATAGTTATACCTACTTCTGTAACTGCCTTGTGAATTAGAATATGTTAATAAAGAACTAAAACATACATCAAACCTGAACACATTTTGCACAACGGTTAAATATGGCGGAAAAACTGATTGTTTATTGATATTTTTAAGGCAGAGAGAGACAACTGAAATAAGAATAATGGAATACATTATAAAACACATTTCAGTAGAGGGGTTGGGTAGGGTTAATGAATTAAAAAGCTTCTCTCCCTCTCTCTTTCTCTCTCTCTCTCTGTCTCTTTCCTCTCCTCATTCTCTCTTTCTCCATATGTCTTGAGGAATTTCTGTGTGAACATGCAACTGCAAAATAGGTATATGACTAAGACAATAAATTTCTATTTTTTAATTTGAAGTTTATGGTGTTTTGTTATTAATCTGTGCTATGGGATATAGGACATAGCATTGGCTATATGCTCTTATTTTTATAATGTATGTAGCATATGTTATGATGCTATGAAAGGTTTAGATCCCTTTTTCAGTTACTCTTCTCTTATTGCTGGGAAAAAATACCCAGCACGCAAAAGGAAGGAAGGAGAGGGTCATTTCCCTCCTAGTTAGTGGAGGTTTCAGTCCATACACAGCTGTCTCCAAGGCAGAGTGGCCCAAGGAAGAAGGCAGCCTTCCATGGTGGCAGTAAAGAGTGAGAGCAGGCTGATCCAGCCATAATAATAATAAAAAAGCCTGTCCCAGTGTCTACATGCGACTTTGAGGGGGACACTTAAATATAAACCATACCAATCCCAAATGTCTCCCAAAAGTCCCCTCTTCAGATGTAGAGAATTTACTAGGTGATTGGATCACAGAGGTGCTGAAGTTGCTATTGAAAGACGTCCCTAGAGGGAAGAATGGGTAGCTGCTGTGAGCCTATCTACAGGCCCCCCCTTCTCTCCTTCCTGGCCACGTGTCAGTTGATGCTTCCCTTTGCTTTGCCCGGCAACCAAAATCTCGTCTGCCTCAGAAGCAGCTGCTGAGCTTGAACTGAATCCACTAAGCCTGGGGACTAAAATATATGTGCCCTTCTTTAAATTCCAGGTGCCATGTATTTTGTCTCACTGACAGTTAAGTGACTAAATCAGTATTTATTATAAAATGAAATGTATGGAATTGCATGAAAACTGTATATAATTTTCTTCCATTTCTTTTATATTGATACATTACTCACTTTTTGCATATTGCATATTTAACTAAATAAAATGTCTGCACACGTACACCCAAAACAATTCTTACAAGAATTTTAAGCTCTGTGTATATATATCAACATTTTTTCCCAAGACTTGAGTTCATTTTTGTCTTTCTAATAGGAGTTTGGTAAATGCTACTTTCATGCGAGTTTAACTTGCTACATATATAGAATACTATTTTCAAATTTCAGCTTAACTTTTTACCATGCTGGTGTAAAATCATCTTTTCTAATCCAGTCTCTGAATTAATATTGTTAATATCAATTAACTATTGATGAAAGCTTTCTGCCAAGTCAGCTAAAAAGGATTACTGGACCACTTAATGTATTCAGTTGCATGCTTTGCAATAGTAAAACAGAATTCAGGGATACATAGCATAATATGCATAAAATTCCAGATGCTTAAATTTATTTACTCATGTTTTCAACCAAGAATCAGACTCAGTACCTTGCACTTGCGAGGCAGGTATGGTGCTGATGAGCAAGGACCTCATCCAAAATTTTTTGGTGTTTGTTGCATACATCCATTTACTTAGTAGAACAGAAAGAACCTTTAAAGTATAGAACACTAGGAAGATGTGAAAAGAATTATCTGCAGGTAGCTAACTCCAATATAAGTGAAGATAATCAAAAACCATATACTTTATTTGTATCTAATAGAAGTCGTGTACCCCAAAGCCATTTACCTTGCATCTTATATCTGAAGTTTTCTCTTTTACTGCACTAGAAATTGAAAAAAAAACCTCAAGAATTATTGTGAGAAATGCATGATAAAATGTATTAGAATTTTTTTCTATAAAATCATTGGTGATCTATAAATGAAAATTATTTTAGTACATGAAATAAACTGTAAAATGTACTAAATTTTTAAAATATTACATATGGAGATATTGAAGGATAAGCAAGTTTATCTTTTACCTGGGTCTTCTTTCTGTCTTAAAAGAAACGTGTTTTCAGTGAACAGGATTAAACAATCCTCCATCCTCATTGAGGCCAGCAGGATTAAGTCACAGGTTGTTCCTGAGACAACTAAGATTAGAAGGGATAAACAAAGATCAAAACCAAAAGGAAAAAGACAGCTATCAATCTGTACTGAACAGCAAAGGCAAGCTGATGAAAGTATGAGGTGGAGAAGGCCAGTGTGGGAGTGCAAGAGCAGGATGAGGTTTGGATACTTTGAGAGACAATGCCAAAGCACAATATATGAAAACACAGCTACTGAAAACTTACAGGTGCCAGGCACCTGGCTGAGAGCCTCAGCTGCCTGCAGGAAGGGTGCAGCTACAGCAAAGGCTGAGGGAGGCATTATTAAGACTGCATAAAGGGTGCTGGGAGGTCAGAGCTTCAGGTTTGGCAAAGACAAAGACTCAGCATTCTTGCAACTATAAGGCCTGGGCTGAGAAAGGATCTGGTTTGCACCCACTGTGAGACTTTCAGTACTGGTGCTGAATTCTTATAAATATCTATCATGTCCTTAGCAGATTCCCATCCTGCCCTGTGAGCGCTAGGGACTCACAGACCAATGAGGCCTCACGGGAGAAAGCTGCCATTTCCGCATACCAACTGGCTCCAAGGTGAGACAAGCATGGCCCTAACCACAGCTTATAATTTGCAGTACCTTACAGTTGGAGAGCTGCATGAATTTATGAAAAACTTTTATACGTGCTGTGATCAAACTAGGAAGAGCTTTATTAATGTTCAAGTACTATACTTTATGTTGCATAATGCAAAACCTTCCATTTGATTTAGAAAGTGATATAACTGCAGGCTTTCACCATTACAAGGTATAGATAATTCAATGGGGTTGAGAAAACAAAAAATGGAATTTTCAAAATTTGGAAAAATTCCTTTGAGAATTCATTTATATACATGTTACTCATTTAGGACAGGAGATATAGGATCTACAGGGTCTCAATATGTATATCAGTCTCATAGTGATTTTCCTGTTTTCAGCCTTCCAAGTTCTGAGATTATAGACATGTGTTGCCATATCCAGTCACAGATCACCATCTTAGCATGTCTGTAAGGATAGACCTGCACAGCATACCAAGGAATGAACCCGAGCCACTGCACTCTGCTGAACCAGGCACTTTATTCCACTGAGCTATAAGGCCAGATCTCCATTGAGAATTTAGAAACACACACACAAAAAAAGAATAAATGACTGCTCACTGAGTAATGTAAGCAGGAAGGAAAATCTTGTCAGGCATGGAGGTGCACACCTGCAACCCCAGCCCTCAGAAGGCTGAAGCAGAGGATTGTTGTGAGTTTTACACCAGCTCAGCCTGAACAGCACAGCAACACCCTGTCTTGAAAAGACAAATAAATAAATGGAAGGAAAGAAAAATCTTAATTATTTTCTAACTCTACAGTTTGGCCATTAAGAAGGATACACTGGATTATTCATGAGTTAATGGGTGCAATTTGAGGTCATACTATTTAGCGAAATGAATCAGACACAATATAGTTATTACAGGTCTTCTCTTATCCCAAAATATCAACCAAGAGCAAAATCAAGGATAGACAAGGGAGGTAAGGCGTTCTTTTCAAATGATGTGGGGCATAAGTGATGAGGGAAAGGGTGATGGGAATGGAAAAGAGATGACGAAAAAGAGAAAAAACGAAGGAAAGGATTTACAAATGGAAAGGGGATCAAGAAGTTGAAGGAGAAGAGAGCGAGGGTAAGGGTAGGGGACAAGCAGAAGAACTGAATGTGTTGTAAGCATGCACTAACTCCCCCTCATAAGTGTGAGACATCATGGACCGCAAGGGTATATTAAGACACTTTTTCAAAGTTTAAAAGTACATGTATTTTGAAGCACCAGGAAAACTACTCCTGGAAAACCAATGAGTTCCTAGTAGGACGTACAGAAGCCTTGGAAGTGGCCGTTGTACCCCATGAACAAATAAAAAGGTGAAGAAAATTAGACTCTTCTTTAGGTAAAGAATTCACTGCTGCCCTCCACATAGTAGATACGGAAGATTCATAAAATCTCAACTGCCAGAGCAGAGCCTGGCAAGAAATTAACGCTGTGGATGGAAAAAGTGGACAGATACTTAAAAATCTCAGATGTTGCAGTTGTAAAAGCTCCCTTCCTTTTAAAAAGTTTTACATGTAGCATACAGGTAGCAACATGACAACGATCCCACAGCGAGTGTGAGAAAATTCCCCAGCGTTTGGGGATAAGAAATGAAATATAAATACATTGAAATATGCCAGGGTCTCTCTCTCTCTCTCTCTCTCTCCATCTCTGAGAATATATTTATTGAGGCTCACAGTGTGCAGGTTTTTCTGCCCTCACGGGCTGGCTCTAGGCAGTTGCCCAGTGTAGGCGTAGATCATGGTAGAGGGTAGAGCACACACAGTCTGTGGCAGGCAGAGTGAAGCACAAGCAGCAAGGAGGAGCAGCAACTCTGTTCTCCGTATACTATTTTTTTAAAGAATACCAAATAGTAGGACCTCCCAAATAGCCCAGCAATTTAAAGAACCTGCAAGCCGGTGCAGAAGCCCAGGAGCTCAATCCCTGGGCCTGCTCTGCTGGTCCTGCACCAGGTCATGCTGAGATGGTAATTGACTCTGAGTGTAATGGCACATGTCTGGAATCCCAGCTCTTGGGAGACTGTAAACAGGCAGGTCACTATCAGTCCAATCTACACCTACAGAAGGCAGGTTGCCTGCTCGCTCGCATTCTAACATTCCCAGCCCAGAAGCACAGGCTCACTGAAGCCTGGGCATCTTCTCCTAGGCTACAGGACATGCGTCCTACCCAACTCTGGCACAGCATTGCTCAGGTCCTATTCTTCAGCTTCTTTTACCAAATATACCACCTGAAACTGGGAGAATAGAAAAAGAAAGAACCCAAGACTTACTCATGGACTGAAAACAGTCTGGGGAGACAGACGAAGGGTTAGAAACAGAGTCATGTATGGGAGAGGTGTGGCAACTCTTAGGCAGGGAAACAAGTATGCTCTCCATGCTAAAGGAGTAAAAGGACAAAATACAAAGCCTGCTAGAATATGCAGGCTGTGTGAATAGAGATGAAAAGCATAAGAAAATACTAAAGCAATTCTACTGATCAAAACAGGAACAAACGAACTGAAGAATGTTTTTGACGGAGTCAGTAGTAACTTATCATGACTGAGAAAGCAATCTCTAAGTTTGAGTATTTTAAGATAAACACAAAAATTGAGAAGTAAAGTAAAATATTCTGATAAAAAGAGAAGCAATATGTGGGCACTGTGGAAAAGTACAAAATTCATAACATGCAGAACGGAGTATCAGGAGAAATGAAAGAGGAAGGCAGCATTACAATAACTGATAATTTTCCCTAACTAATCTCAGAAACCAAACTACGAATCCAGGAAGTACAAAAGCCACAAAGCAAGATAAACACCAGAAAAAGAGAATACACTTAAGTATGCCATGTTCAGGCTGTACAGTATAAAGCTAAAGATAGTGAAAAAAAAAGATAGAAGAGGCCAGCTTAACTCCAGAGAGGTAAAGCTAAGAATTAACCTCAGCTGCTAAGAAATCATGCCGCTAATATCAAACTGAAATATTTGCTTTTGGAGAAAGAAAACAAAAAATTATGCTAAAATTAGTCCTTAATGTTAAGAAATACTTTCTTAGCAAAAAAGAGAATTTCTTATTTTGCAAGAAATACTTAAGGATCTTCAGAGAAAATATAGCAAATGAAAAGAGATCTATATAAACAAATATCATTTAAATAAAGAGGAAGGAAATTTTATTCTTATGTGTCATAAAATATAATTCTGTTAAAATGATTTGAACTATATATTCAATTGTGTGTAATGTATTTGCTTTCTCCTACACACACATATAAATGTTTCTTTATCTGCTATTTTCTGTTTCCCTACTCTGTTATAAATATATCATGATTTTGATAATTTTCCATAGCTCTTGAATATTCTGTGGTTTTGGTCCAGTATTTTCTCTTTAAATTTCAATTTTAAAAGGTCCTATTGAAACATCCACATGGTGATTTTTTTCTCACCTATGTTCAACATGTGAATGAATCGCTTGAAGAGCTTAATTTTTCAGGCCTATATACAAACACACACCTTTATTTATAAATTATTATTATTAATGTTAACAATGATAAGAAACTTTTAATAGAGAAAATCAAATTATTTTTATAAGGTATTCAAGATTCAGTATAGGGTTACTAGAATATGAACTTGTATTTGTGATTAAAAGGTAATAGGAATTCTAAGGTACAAATTAAATGAAGAAAGGGAAGGGGATGGAAAGTTCAGGCTGAGGAAGCCAAGGGGGAGACTAGAGAAAGTGAGGAGATAGAGGTGAAAGGGCAAGGAACGTTATCTGGGATAAAGAAGAGCATCTCAAGATGATAAACTGGCCAATTAGTGGAGAAGACACAGGGATCTTTCATGTATGCACACCTAGGCACAGGACATCACAATGTATAAAGGCAAAAAAAGAAAGAAAGAAAAACTGAATTCCGAAGACTATTTAAAAGTATTTCAAAGTAAATGAAAATGTCAGCTCAACTGCTATTCAATCAAGTTTTGAGGTGCATCGGAGGCAGTACTCATTAGAAGGTGCATAGCACTAAATGCACATAACCTAAAAAATTTCAAAACTTAATCATCTAATCTTCCACTTGTAAAAACAAAGGTGAAAAAGCACATTATAACAGGAGTAGCAGAAGAAAGGAATACTACCACTTTCTAGTGAAAAGGAGTAGCATTGAAAATAACAAAAATTGACAGAACCAGAAGATAAACTTTAAAGTCAACCTAGCTGATCAGACTAACAGCAATGAAAGAAAAAAAAAAAAAAACTATGAAAAAGCAAATTTCTAATATGTGAAATAAAGGAGGACATTTAAGAACACATGCATATTAAAGGATAAAAAAGAAATGCTGTGAACAATTATGTGGATGCAATTATTCTAATTTTGTTAAAATGAACCAAATACTTAAAAAAAATAATAATAATAATACTGCCAAAACCCACACAAGAGAAAATACGTGCATTGGATTGAATTATATTAGCTACTATAAATAGTAGTTAATCAGCAATTATTTACTTGCCAAAACTTATAACCAGGTCCACGTGGACTAACTGGTAAAGAGGAGCAAATAGTTAACAAAGAAATCATACTAAGTCTCTACAACAGTGATTTTCAACCTTTCTAATGCCATGACCCCGCAATACAGTTACTCTTGTTGCAGTGACCCCAAACCAAAAAATAATTTTGGTGGCGACTTCAAAACTATAATTTTGCTACAGTTGTGATTCAGAATGTAAATACCTGATATGCATTATGTATTCGTTTGACCCTCACCAGGGTCGCGACCCACAGGTTGAGAACTGCTGGTCTACAAGCTTTCAAAAGACAGCAGAAAAACATTTCTTAAATTGTTAGATAGCACTGTTGTTACCTTACTACCAAAACCTGACAAAGAATTACACAGCATACAATGATTTGGAATTGCCTGAACATCCAAACTGAAAATAAGGAAAAGGGACAAAGTAAAATTCAAAGTGAATAAGTAAAAACTTCAAGGTAGGTTATAGAAAAAAATATAAGATGTAAACCTCTATTGCGTCACGTCTGGTTGGCTGAACACATACTTTTTAGTTAGCAATACAGTTCCTACCCTCTTGCTTTGAAATGCTGTGTCATTTTTATTGGATCTGTACTCTGTTTTAACAATATCTCTGAGGTATCTAGAAGATAACAGGAGTAAACTTAGGTGACCTTGACTGTGACCTACTGCACCAAAGATGCCAGGGATCAAAACAGAGGATAAGTTTGACTTTTTTAAAAATAAAAAACTTCTGTTATGCAGAAAACAGTGCCTAGATAATAAGACAAGCCACAGGGTAGAAAACAATGCTTTACTCTGTTTAATATTTATTTATTTATGTGTACAGGGGAAGAACTAAGAGATTTCACCATAGGTAAGCATAAAAGAAGAAGAGAAGCCACACAATGTCACTGAAGCTCTCTCACAACAAGGGCATCGTGGAGAAAGAAAGGATAATACTATAATTTCTCACATTTGCAGCTCTTAAAGCCAAATATACATGCACGATACGGAGACAAAATAATTTTTCACTACTGTAATCTTTTTCTCTGTATAACATATAAACTTAAAATTATAAATATATTAATTTAAAGATTGTTAGAACATGAAGTCCCTCTGTTACACCAAGGCAAAAAGTTGTTTTACCCTGGAAGTAATACATTCATCACAAGAGGCAACATGGAAATCATTTGCCACTGTACCTCAAAAAAATCATACCTAGGAGAAAAACAAGTGAGGTGTAATGAACTCTGTCTAACATCATCTTGCTGTGCTCCAGTTTGAAGATGCAACCTTTGCTGGTTTATGCAGTGATGTCTTTTCTAAAAGGCAAGATAGAAGTGACTGCTGGGACATTATAGCAGGAGTAAGCTTAAGAAAATGTGGAAATGTATAATTAAGGAAAAAGCTGAGCACTGTCTTTCTCTGAGATTTACACAGCTGGTCCCTGGAGCAGAGTAGACCTCTTGTATCCATTTGAAGCTAAATTCAATCAACATTGATTACCCAGTCTGGACCATTAAATACATAAGCTGATTTCAGAGAAATGAAACTCCGTAGATACAGAAATCAGAAAAGGGAAGCTAGCTACGGAACAACAGGAAAAAAGCAAGGGTCCAGAATAAACAAAGTCAGTTCTCTTTGCTAATTGCTTTTTTTCTTCTTTTAAATTCAGCAGTTTTGTTGATTATTCCTTCCTTTAGTGTATGTCAGTCTAAAGAATTTGGCATGCCGTATATTGCCAAAGGAAGAAATAATAAATACGCTGATCTTCACAGCAGTTTCCAAATTAAAGAAAATTCTACATATTCAGAGAAGGAAAAACAAGTCAGTATGGGGAAGCTGAAATTCTCAGGTACCAATGGTGCTCTGTGGAGAGTTCTTCAGGTTAGCATAACACTTCAATGTTACGAAATCTGAGAGTCCCTTACAACAAAGCCAGTCAAGTTTCCTTCCTTCTGGTAAAATTTTCTTTGAACAAAAGAAACTTTAGACATGCCTGAAGGATCTACATTTTCTCAAGATCTGAGGTAATACCCTTCATATGAAGAGTGACATAGTAGAGAGATATGTATTTGTTATTTTACGACCTACATTTTCTCAAGATCTGAGGTAATACCCTTCATATGAAGAGCGACAATAGAGAGATATGTCTTTGTTATTTTACATACCGTTTGTTTAAAATTGTCTTTTCTTGCTACCAATGGTACTTTCCAAATAGGTAGGCTAAGAGTCACTCTCTAGGATTTTCCATACCTTCCATGTGTTCCAGATAGCCACTATGTCAGGAAAACGATGACTCCTGCTTGGTATTGGTAGTTGTATGGGAAAATAAATGGAGGAGATCTCGATCACTCTGTATGCCCTGGAACTCCCCGCAGAGCCATACCATACGGCTGGGGATGGAATGCACAGCTTGGACATTCTAGGCACGATATCTACCACTGAGCCACCTCCCGCATTCCACCTTCCTCATTCGTTCATTCATTCATTCATTCACTCATTCATTCATTTTTGCATTCTTAAAACACTACCGATGGATACAAAGGTTGAACTTCCTCAGACAGAATTACCTTTGTGAAAACTACTCTGAAATTCATAAATGATCATTTCTGTAATGTTTGACTTACTATTAAAAGGAAATCATCAAAATCATCAAAGCAAGGTTACAGAAAAAATGAAAAAAAAATCACTTTTCAATGCAAGAAGCCTAAAATTTGTGGGTAGGTTCTTAAATTGGTATAACCTGTATCTATTTATAAAAGAATAAATAACATGTGAATACATCATGCAAACGGAATCTTTTATGGACTTACAACACACCTTGAAGTTCAGTATTTTCCTGCCTGAGATAGATTCAGTTAGGGCTGAGCCTTCTCAGGCAGAGTTCCCACAGTGTAGACATTTAAAGATAACCCTCTTGTATCTGAAGACATGTGCTTCTTAATTTTATTTATTTATTTATTTATTTATTGCAGGACCAGGGTTTGAATTCAGGACTTTGCTCTTGCCAGGAAGGCACTGGTGTCATGGAGCTATCTCCCCAGCCCTGCATCTTTTTTTTTTTTTTTTAAAGACTATGAAATAGTGATAGAAAATAACAGCATTAGAAAATATACAGGGGGCTGGGGAGATAGCGCCGTGGCACAAGTACCTGCTTGGCAAGTGCAAGGTCATGAGTTCGAAACCCTGTCTCACAAAAAAAAAAAAAAAAAGGTATACAAAATTTCACTAAACAAAACAATAGAAATTCAATAATGGTTGCTCTATTTTATGATGTTATCTTCAAATTAGTTCTTCAGATTATGAAATATAAATATGAAAGATTCATTTAAATAAAAAACAAAACAATAACAAAGAAGTTACAGAAAATTCAAAAGAGAAAAAGTAAGAGTAAAAAGAAAGATTTTAAGCACTAACTGCTCCTTTCAAAAGACCAGCAGAAGTTGACAATACACTTATCCAAACTGTTTTGCATTTATACCTAAATATATCTTTTTCCCTTATTTCTTTTCCTTTCCCTCATCCCAGTTTTCTGTCACACTGAACAGTTTCTTTCCGTTTTACAGTATCGGATGTACCTCTCAGAATGTAATTACTCTTTCAGGTTCTCAGACTAGCGAGATAATATGATGTTTACACATGTGGATCTGATTTATTTTGCTTATCAATATAGTCTCTAGCTGCACCCATCTATCCACAAAAGCTTTGAATTTATCTCATTTTTCTGCTGTCATTTTTTAAAAATTTTTATTCGTTTTAGAGAAAAAAGATAAAATAGTAATGAAGCAGTTTGAAAACAGGTAAACAGGTAAGAGAGCTACAATAATTAATACATTGTATATTATTGTCTCGATATTGAGAGGACAAGATGGAGACATGATATCTTGTCTAAACAATATTAGTACAAACTTTTATTCTCAGTGAGCTAAGAGAAAGTATGTATCCTACAAAAAGTCCTTTACTGAATTTATCTTTTTTTATAGCTGAATAATATCGTATTATGTAAAAATACCATGTTATTGTATCCATTCCTCAGGTGATGGGCATTTGGTTTGCTTCCAAGATGAATTTGACAGCTTCATCAAATTGACTCTATCTATCTGTCTATCTGTCTATCTATCTATCTATCTATCTATCTATCTATCTATCTATCTATCTATCATCTATCTATTCTATCTAACAGTATATTAAATAGATAACATCACTGCCTTTCTGAATATCAAATGCCTTAGACTTAACGTAGAACTGGTATTTTCCATCAATCATTGATATGCTAATAAATCCCTATAGAATGTGATAAAAAGTAACTAAAAATTTTGCACAGAAAGTTAGAAATCTAACCATATACACAATTTTAGCATGTCAATCCTATCGCATTTTTTCCTTGCCTCTTCTTCTATTTGATTAGCCTTTTTAACACGTACACACACATTTACTTGAGAGAGAGAGAGAGAGAGAGAGAGAGAGAGAGAGAGAGAGAGGGAGAGAGAGAGAAGACAGGTATAATTGATATGTTAGAAGCAGCACACATCTAAAAGTCCAGAATGACAGGCATTCCAGGCATGGTTTTAGTATTACACATTGCTTTCCACAATGTAGTTCCTTATTTCACAGATAGTAGCATATATAGTTACTCAGGGTGAGAATTCTACAAATTAACTTCTAGTTTCCAAAACCTATTGGAGATTCTTAGGACCATGGTCTAAATGATCCTGTGTATATAAGTGCATGGTTTTTCCCCTGCCATGTTCCCTCATTTTTCTGCTTGCTCTCTCTTGAATGTTTAATCCTTAAGTTCTTGATTTCCATTTACCTGTGTTATGCCTTTCCATTTTTATTTCTTCTTTTGAGTTCTTACACTAGGGAGACTATATGATATTTACATATATGGGTAGGTCTGGTTTATTTCACTTATTATGTTCAAGATACATCTACTTATATATGAAGGCTTCAAGATTATAATTCTTTATAGCTGAGTAATATTTCATTGTATAAAAGCACCTCATCTTTTTCCACCACTCTTCAGGTGACAGGCATTTTGGTTGTTTCCAAGATTCGGCTACCACAAATTGTGCTGCTGTAAACATAGGTATACACACATTACTCTGATATGATATTTAGAGTTCTTCTGGGAAATTTCTCAGTAGGAGGATAGCTGGATTAAATGGGGTTTCCATTGCTAGTTTTTTAAGGAGTCTGCACACTGAGTTCCATAATAGTTGCACTAGTCTGCTTTCCCACCAGCAGTGTAGAAGTGTTCCTTTTTCCTGACAGCCTCTCCAACATTTGTTGTTGTTTGATTTCTTCATCATAGTCCTAAACTTCTCTTCTGGAGGATTAACAAATTAAGTTCGCAGAACAAGAAATCAGAGTAAAAGAATAGCTACAAAGTAGGCAATTATTTGGTCCTATCCTATCTAGGTCAGTGAAGACTCAGGACATAAGAGTACCTATATTGTAGAGTCCTATAACTCAGTGTTATACCAAATTTTCTGTTCAAGGAAATTATGGGACACAGAGGAATGGGATCGATGATGTATAGTGTGCTTAAGGAGAGTCATCTAGAGAGAAAACATTATCTCTGGCTTTCACAGAGAGCAAACTGGTCAAGCAATGGCCATGACTCATCCAGGTGAGTGACACTGACAAAACTTCTACAAAATGCTATACATGGTTTCACGGTAAATCCTGAGGGGATTTGACAGACCTTGTCAGATAGAGAAGTTATATGTCTTTGTTATACAGGTCTTGTTTTAGCTTGGTCTTTACCATCCAGCAGAAAAGTGTAACCATGAGATATAAAAAGTAAAGTAACATTAATATGCTGAGCTGTAAAAATCTCGTCAACAGTTTCCAACAAAGTCAATTCTGCTCATAACCGACTACTATTAGAAAATACTGGACTATATTTACAACTCCTTTATATTAGTTCAATGAGAAGAAATATTTGTGCCAATAGTGTTTAGAAAAGTTATCATGTCTGCATCCTGTACTCTGAACAACTACTATGAAGACAACAATAGGCATTGAAAAAACTAAAAGAAAAAAAATACTTATCTCCAGCAAAAATTCAATCAATAAATAAAAAATAAACAGTACTTAAATGAAAGGAGACACAAGATTGAATACTTAGAACAAAATCAAAGTCTAGCTGAGAATACACTGCTGACTTCTTTGTCAGAGTTTATTCTTCCTGTCAGTGAATGCCTACTAACGTCATTTGCCTTGGCTGCCATAGATGCTGTATTGGAGGTTCTGTATTCTGCTATGTTAAGAATCATTTCCTTACCATTATTTTTAGATTTTAAAGCTTAAGAAGAGAGTGACACCTTTTTAAATTCCTGTTTTATATCAGTGAAACTTTGTAGCATGTTAATGCTATCTTTTATTATCACTTTTTCTTCTATGATTTTTTAAATAATTTTAATGAGACAGAGGTGGGAATTAGACAGTTTCAAAACAGGTGAGTAGGAAAATCACAATAATTAATACATTGCATACTGCTGTCTTCCTAGTAGTTATTCAGAGTATAAGGTGAAGACCTGATATTTTGTCCATACAACATTGGTACAAATCTTTCTGCTCATTGAACTAAGAGAAAGTAGCTGTATATCCATCCTATCAATTATTGGGAATGTACTACTAATGTGTTTTGAAACTGTTGTATTGTTATTTCTTATTAAAAGTAATTTTAAAAAATCCTTTAAAGACTTCTCCAAGTACAGCTTCTCTAACAATAATGGGACACCCATCTCTGACAAAACAAAACAAAATGGCACATATAAATGAGGACCATTTTGTGGTTATATATATGTATATATATATATATATATATATATATATATATATACCATCCTTATCTATTTTGAATTATTTATTTTCCATTAGAAATTAACGTTATTTAAAACTGAACAGTTTTTAGTATGAATCTTACTTTTACTTTAGATTCTGGTTGTTCTATTTGTTGCTGTTTTTATTTATTTGTTTGTTTTCTGCCAAGGTCACTTAGTTCAATTTGGCAGGATTTCTCCCGATATATTGTCCTAGAATTTTTTTAAGGTTGCCAGTGAGTTGTAATTGTATTTATCCCACTAGATAAAAGCCACACTTACAAAATGTACCAAGCTAATCTTAGTTTTTTGGCTTTCTATAAGGCTGTTATAGAAAAGGTTGCAGGAGTTTCAGAAGCCCTATTAGTTAAAAATGTTCAATAAGGCATAGCAACAGTATATGTACCTTGAATATAATCTGCTTAAGCAACTTAATAAATAATATTGTTGTCTCAACAAAAGTTTTATAATTGTACTTCTCAGTATTTTCTTTAGATTATATTTTCCTAACAATAACCTGAAATTTATATTTTAAGTCATTTTCAAATTTTAGAAATATATCCCAAATAGAGACACTATGTATGACAAATGACTATATTTTGACAATGTATTTGACAGTACATAACTTCCCATTCTGAAAATTCCTTATTTCCTTATCTTAAATCAATCTATAAATGTTTTATTTTTATCATCTCACCTCACATTTTCATATGAATGACAAGAAGAAGCTACGTGGAGACGGGTACACTAGGTTTTTTTATGAGACCGTTGAGTTCATTGTTCCAATTTTTCATGTTAAGAAAGGTGACAGTATCACTAAACTTTCCACCTACCAATTACATTCTTTTACATGTTCCTTTAATGTGTCACCAATGTCCTCCCAAAATGCCACCAAACTCCTATTGTAAGTTTCTTTAAAGCTTTGCTGGCTGACTCCAGTGTTCTCTGTAATGTTCTTCCTCATTGCACAAGGACCTACACTGCTTGAATTTGCATTCAATGTTTTATTCTAATAGCAAAATTGACAGCAAAATTTATTACAGGTATATAATGCTTAAAAATTAAACAAACATAATATCTAGTATTTAGAGCAAAGATCATTTTTATTTATTTGTTTATTCTTATTTTTTTTTTTTGTCTTTTTGAGACAGGGTCTTGCTATGCAGTTCAGGCTGGCCTTGAGCTCACTTTTGTAGCCCAAGCTGGTCTTGAACTCGCACCAATCCTCCTGACTCAGCCTCCCGAGTGCTGGGATTACAGGCGTGAGCCACCACGCCCGGCTTATTCTTATTTTTTAAAGAGAGAACAAATTAGAAGGCCAGCCAAATAGCTCAGTGTATTGAAGCACCTGCAAGCAAGTGCAGGGGCCAGGGGTTCAATCCCTGGGCCTGCCATACCTGCCCTGCCCCGCGGGGCATGCCAAGATGGCAATTGAGCCTGGGAGTGGTGGCACTGGTCTGTTATCCCAGCCCTTGGGAGACTGTAAACAGATGAATCAATGTGAGTTCAACCTAATAGTGAGACCCTGAACACCCTGTAGATCCTTCCCTAAAATACAAAGAGAGAGTACAATTAGAATTAAAGCAAAATTTACAATTGATACAGAATTTCACTTAACAACATAATATGAATTTCACAGTATTTGTTGCAATATATAGTGTTGTCTTATGACCAGTTACACATAACTCAAATATCAGCTATAAGCAGACCTTTGAGAATAGTGGTTATGTATATCCCATTCAATATAACATGAAGACACTGTGGGACAGTAGATAGTAGGATTATACGGAGGTTGTTCCTTTGCACGTCTAGCTAACATCAAAGTAAGTTATTGAGAGAAGTCTACTAGGTTAGATGTCATTTAGTTTTTTTATGTAGTTTGGGCTCCTTATAAATAGATGATTGACTTGAAAAACAAGCATCCAAAGAAAAATAATCAGTTGATTTGTTGTTATTGTTTTACCTTGGCATAAAAAGTTAGTCATACTCTCCTCTGTTAGTTCTATTCAACAGCCCAAGGAGACAAGAGCAGGCATACATTTCAGTAGGGGACTGTGAAGCTTTTGGTAGGCTACTTCAAGGGAATTTGCAGACAAATTGTGAAATTACGATGCTACTCTTGTCCATAGCATGCTCCTCTCCTATACTTTGAATGTTGGTTCACGTCATAATAAATGGCTCTCAGTTAGATCTTTCTTCAATGCTCTTTAAAATTATTTTTTAGTTTTTGCATTTCTGATGCAAATATTCATAAAACCACAACACAGACTCTCAAGAAGATCAAGACATCGATGCAGAAATACAATCATATTGCAGGAGCAGAGAGGAAACATTAATAAACTTTATCATTTATTTCTTTAGCTATAACCCATGGACAATTTCTGAAAATATTCTAGAGGAAAAGATAGCACAGATATATGAATGTCAGCCTGTAAATCAATGTTTTTTCTGAGATCTATGTTTCTGTTTGAGTTGAACGTTCATTTGAAACACAGTAACTGATCAAAATACATTTTCAACATGCTGTAAAAAAGTGTAATCAGGTAAATTAAGAGGCATATAAATCTTTGAAATGGTAAACAAAGTTGAAAATTGTCTAATATATATACTCCATTTATTTTAAATAAAAATATCAATATAAATTTCTGGGTAAAAGAAAATCTCAAAGGATATACAGTTAATTTAGAAATCCAAGGATGTACAAAATTGTAGCCTGTCAAGTCTATGGCGTTTTCCCTGTCTCTTGCTCTTAATTAATACCCTTTTTTGTTTTGTTAACCAACTATCTGTGTAAAAATGTGTAATTCCTTTTATCACATTCTATAGAGTTATTAGAATACCAATGACTGTTGGAAAATATCAATTTCAAACTAAGTCAAAGATGTTTGATATTCAGAAATCCAGTGATGTTCAACTCAATTACCTATGTTATAGAGTAATAGTATCATGAATCTTCTCTGCTGGAAGGTTGAAAATGTAAGTTAACGGCCAAAAATTGGAGAAAAAGAAGGGCTACGAGACTAGCCAATATTTTGGCCCTAGCCCTGTAAGGTCGGTCAGTACTCAGGACATAAGGGAATCTGTGCTGTAACATCCCATAACTCAGTGGTGTCCCAAATTTTCTGGTCAAGGAGATTATGGGACCTCAGAGGAAAGGGATAAATTAAGTACTGTGTGTCTAAGGAGAGTCACCCAGAGGAAAAAAAAAAAAAAAAGCATTCTTTCAGGCTTTCACAGAAAGCAAACTGGTCAAGCAATGGCTGTGACTCATCCCGAAGACTGACACTGACAACAGCTGTACAAAGCACTGTACATGGTTCCAATATTAATCCTGAGGGGGATTTGACCTTGGAAGATACAAAAGATGAATGTGTTGTTATACAGGTCTTACTTTAACTTGCTCTTGGTCACCCAGCAGAAAAGCTTAATTATGAGGCATGAAATGCAGAACTAGATTAGTATGATGAGCTGTAAGAGGATTACATCAACAACCTCTAACAATGCCAGTTTCACCAGTAACCAACTGCAATTCTGGAACACTGGACTATATATACATGTACTTCCTCTCAGTTCAAAGAGAGGAATTTTTTTCTTTTTTATTCTTTCCTTTCCAATATCAATTAGAAAATGTATCATGTCCACAACCTGTGCTCTGTATTACCATTATGAGGACAATATGCAATGTGTCAATTATTACAAATGTACTACTAATGTGTTGTGAAACTCTCTATTGATATTTCCTATTAAAAGTAATTTTAAAAAGGATAGAGTTGAAGAAACATAATGAAAACATCAACCCTGATTCCAACTTCATATCACACATATGCAATGATGGAGAATATTATCTATATCTTGTATAAACAATAAAAATCCAAAATCTCTTAAAATTATCTGGCTTGATGAATTTGAGTTAGGTGAGTATTTCTTGTACAATATAGTAGATATTGACCATAAAATGAAAGCTTTGATGACACAAAAAGATAAAAAAAACTAGATAACAATACTAGTATACACTACTCATTAAAACACATTATTAATAAAATAGAGTAAAAATATATGAACTTGCCAGGGTTAGCCAGATACATAATTGATTAAAGCACCTGTTTAGGCAGAGCTCAACAGCCAGGGTTCATCTCCAGAGTGCTTTTCTGGCCCTTCCCCCAGGGCACATTGAGAGATAGTGGTTGAGCCTGGGCATGGAGGAGAACACCTGTAATCCCAGTGCTTGGACCACCAGGAGTCCAATCCACATAGTGACATCCCGTAAACCCTGTAGAATCTGTACTAAATACAAACACACAACACTAGTACTCAAAATTATGAGGCATATATATATATATATATGTTCAAAGCGTGGACAAATTATTTGGTCAAATATTTCACACAAGAAACAAATACATACATAGCTAATAAACACTATACAAGAGTGCATGACTCCACTTAGTAAAATATAACCACAATTTAGAATCATTATTAATTTCTATGTGACATGAGCCAAAACATGATGTAGAACAGCGGAATGCTCCTACATTGCCTATGAGGGCAACATCCAAAATATATTCAAAAATGTATTAAGAATTTCTGTTAATAATTATGTTCATCATATAACTCCAAATGTAATTTGTAGATTTTAATGAAATTCATAAACAATGTGCAAAATTTGTGCAAGATATTTTATATAGCTTAATTTATAATTGTTAAATACCAGAATATAAATACTTATCAACACAATCATAGATAACCAAAGTGTATTTCCTCAAAGAAGTATTTTTAGTCATTAGAAAGAATAAAATATGTTTTACAAGTGCAATAACCTGGATCAGTTTTTAAGATTTACGATGATAAAAAGAAACCTCATACAGAAAAATAAGCATCATACAACTACATCTATTAAATTTTCAAAAATAACCAAAACTAAACTAATATTACTTAAAATTTACAATAATACTTGAGATTGGCAGGACTGATTGGAAAGTGGTCCGTATATATACCTCTTATATATTTTATTTCATATATATATATATATATATATATTTCATGAAATATATATATATATATATATATATATATATATAATGTTGTTTTCCTTTAGGTATTGCTTATATATCTAAGGTTTGGGGGCCTTATATGTCTAAGTTATAGGCTAGATATATAGCTTGCATGTAATTTTTTAATGTAAATTATGTGCTTTATTAACTAAGTGAAATTAAGCATTGTGAGGTACACAATTCAATGACATTTATTACATCTACCTGCTGCACAGCTATTCCCCAGGAGATGCTCAGCTCCAAGCTCTGCAGCACTCCAGAAAAGACACCATGCCCTCGACATCATGATTTTCTCGTCATTTCCTTCCAACCAATTGCTAGTAATCCCCAATTTGCCTCTGTCCTATAAATTTACCTATCCTAGACGCTTCCTATAAACTCATTAAAAATTACATCACTTTCATTTCTGGTGTCTTTCATCTTAGAAACTCTTTTTGAGGGTCATTTATTTTGTGTCATAAGTTAGTATCTCATCCCATTTTATGACTGAATAATATTCCACTGTGTATGGAATGCTAATCTTATCTGTCAGTTTAGCATTTAGTCAAGTATTACTGGTGAAGAGTTTACGTGAAGAGATTAGCATTTAAACTAATAGATTTGTATTAAGTCCAGATCAGTCTTTAAATCTGTAAAATTGAGTAAAGCATATTACACCTCACAACAAAGGATTTACCTCATCCAATCTATTGAAGTTTTAAAATAAAAGGACTACACTAAGCAATATAGTGCTCTTCCAAGAGAACTAAAACTTCTCTGAGTTTCCAGAAGATTTGGGACTTTCAAGTATTAAAGTCATATGAGCAAATGCCTTATTATTTATCTGTCTATTTTTCAAGCTAGTTACAAGGCATCACCATTTCTATGTATAGAATATATATCTGTATATGAAAATATATAAATATACGCATGTATAGTCCCATGAATATGCATGCATGATATTTATATGTACATATAAATATATATGGGTGCATAGAGATATAGCTGGATTGATTTGTCTATATGCATTTATTTATATGTCTTTGTATGTGTATTTGTTAGAATATCCAGAGACACAGAATAGATACAATATTAAATTTGGAGATCTTTGATCAATATGGTATATACATATAGTACCACTATTTTATATACATCCTTCCAATAATGCAAATTTTTGTTGCTTTGACTTTTTGACCTTTTGGAATGGTATTGCTATGAATATATACATATATGAATTTGCTTGACTTCCATTTTGAAACTTATCTAATGTGATATATAAAATATATATATATGATATATATAATATATGTATACTTACTGAGTCGATAATAATTTTACATATATTTCAGTATCTCAGGAAGTACTAAAATATTTTAAATGGTTGAAATATGTATTGTTTAACAATTATTATTATTATTATTATTATTATTATTATTATTATTGTGTTTATTTGTTGTACACAACACTTACATTATGCATTTAGATAATGCAATTTAGCTACAATAAAGCAAATTAGTATTCAGTTCAGTGCATAATTACATAAAATTTTGTTTGTTTTTGGGCAAGAGCATAAATTTGGTATGAGTGCCACAAGAAGAACAATTGTATTATCTACTGTTTTAGTTTTTACTTTTAAATCTCTAGTATTACTTATCTTGCATGGCTATCATTTATATCCATGGATGAATATTATTTGATTTACTTTCCACTTCCCCACTTCCTGTGTGAGAACTGTTTGCTGCTTTTCACAGACCTATTTCCTGTATAACTAAGGTGATAATACATTTTGTATATCATACCATTGTTTTTTTTTATTTCTGTTTCTAGATTATCCCTCTTTCAATTGTCACTAGCGGCTATCATTGGGTTTTAAATTCATCAAGAAACCACTAACACATTTCAACTCACTTAAAATTGTAGTTATGCCAGTGGGTGTGAAGTAGGATTTTATCATGATTTTTCTTAGTAATTTCTTAATGACTAACGGTGTTATGTTGCACATCTTTCCATATGCTTCTTGAAGATTTATACATCTTCTTTAGTGAAATCTCTACTCAAATTGATTAAAGTTACTTTTTATTTCTTCAAAGGTATTTTTCTTCTATGAGGTGGTTTTAAATATATTGTAGACAAAATACACTTATTACATAAATTATTTACAGATATTTTCTCCCAGTTTGCAAGTGGTGTTTTCACTGTTTTCATAGAATTTTTGGTACAAGAAATCTGTTCTGCATGGGGCGCACTCTGACGCTGGGGTAGATTGTGTACTGAGCCCTCTGTTTACAGTTACTCATTTATCTCAAGCATTCAGTGAACCAAAGCTGATGTGGAAACCTGCGTGCTGCATGGTTTATCTTACATAAGAAACTCATAGCATAAATAAATTAAGGGAGCAAAACGGAATAAAAAATCAATAACAGGGAACTTTTCAGCGGAGTAGCGGACCAAGAAGTGAAGGAAGAGAGGCAGGAGGGGAAGGGCAGGGAAGGGGATTAGCAATCCAGTGAAGATGTGTTATATACCTGTAGCAACTCCCCACAACTAATGAAACCATTGTGTGCTGCAAACACATACCAATAAAAGCAAAACATACCATTTTGATAAAATAAAATTTCAAAACCGCCTCTTCTAGCTATTATTAATTATATGACAAAACACTTGATTATGCACATATTTCTTTGTAATAGAACACCAGGATTATTGCTTTTGTTGGCTTGTGAGTTTTTGCCCATTGACTGATCTCTTCTCATTTCTCCTCCTCCTTCCTCTCCTACAGGAGGTCCCAGTATTGAGTAACCATCGTTACACCCCTGTGATATTAAGCTTCCTAGATTTTACCTAGGAGTGAAACCATGTGATACTTGCTTCTCTAAACCTGAGTTTTTAATTTAACATCATTGTCTCCAATTCTATCTACCATGCTACAATGAGATTTTTACACTCTTACGGATGAATACTATTCCACTGTGCATAAATATCACATTTTCTTTCTGGGTTTGTTGATAGACACCCTGGTTGAGTCCATGTCATATTTACCTACCATAAATAGTGCTCCAATAAGTGTGTGGATACAGACATATTTTGGACTCACTGATATTGTTTAGGAACTACTGGATTATGTGGCAATGAGATTTTTAAGTTTCTGAAGAATACGTATTTTATTTTTCATACTAATACTAATTTACAATCTTGCCAACAGGGGGTAACATTTTTCTCTTTCAAACTATCAAAGCCACATTTAAAAGATGTATGACATGTTTCCTTCCTCTGAGTAAAGCTGTTAATGTGTTTAGTGATCTTGCTGAGCCCACGGAGCACTTTCAGCCCCCCAAATCACGCTCTCCCTCATTGTGAAAGAAGGGGCAGATGTGTTCAGGCTCCAGGTTTAAGGCGTGCCATGCACACACCACCAATTCAGACAAAGCGGAGATCAGGAGCAACATATTTCTAAATTAAGCGTTCTGTTAGACACAAAGTGTTTTGAAATATTTTCTATGAAGTGGTCTCTGTTCATCTAAATTCCCCAAAGGAATTAAAAGTATTTTCACTTTAAAATATTTGCAATTTATGAGTCAGCTCTAAATTTCCTAGGCTGTCACTCCACTGCCAGCAACTGTATCAGAGAACTCTTGTGAGTGGACAAGTGTTTATACTCACCTAATTCAAGATGGCTGAACTTGGATTAAAGTAAATATATTAGGAATTTCAGAGAAAAGGATTTGAAAGAGAGAAAGCACTTGGTCAAACATCAACGTGCATACCAGAGGACAAAAGGAAATAGGAGAATCATCTGCACATCCAAGATAGCCCTCCAAGGACATTTAAGCAGAGCCCATGGTATCGAGCCACTCACATCATCATAGCTGCTGTCCCAGATTCAGTAGGAAATTGATTCATAGGTAATTGTGCTCCCTGCATTATGTACTGTCTGAGCATCTAACCATAATCTTCTTAGGGCCAGCTGACTAAAATGGATTTAACCAAATGTCACCAAGTAGTCACTGATACACACATAATTAGTTCCTAGTTTTCAATTCTCTGATGCCCAGAAACACACTATAGCTTATGAGGGAGTAATGTGTTAAGTTTTCAATACCTAGTAGCTTAGTCCTTTCAGTTACTTTTTCAAAAAGTATCTTTTAAGGAGTCAATGGTAATAAATTTACTAATTTAAATGCCTCCAACACCAAATTAAAATGCACATAACTTTTGCAGTGGAGTCTCTTGTCACATTTTTTCTAAATACTTTTCATCTTTCAGAGCTAAAATCTTTCTATTGTAATTGTTGCATTTCTCAGCATTTTCTAGTTAATTCACTTATCCCTAAACCTTTATATTCAATACCCATAATTCAGATACTTGCATATAGTTAGCACACCAGAAAGCAGAGACTTATTTTCCTTAAATTATGCTGAGTCTATTACCAAAAAAAGAATGAAATAATCAAAAAACAAAAATAAAAACATCCATCCCAAGATCCTTAGGTAGATAACAAACTGCTTAACTGTCAACTCAATTCCCATTCTGAGCCCAGTTAAGAGTCTGTCTAATGCTGTCAGAAAGATAATACCTCTTACCTGAATCAGATTTAATAATATAACAAAAAAAAAAAAAAAAAAACCCAGCAAGGAAGAAAGAAATAAAAGAAAGGTTAATTTAGTAAACTACAGAGAGCTCAATACCCCAAATCAGTGGAACTCAGGATTCAAGGCCAAAACGTCGCCAGTGTTTCAATGGCTATAACTGAGAAATCCCCATATTCACACAGGGGACACATGCGCCTCCCGTGCTGGGGGCTTTCTGGGAGTCCCTGGTGTAGCTGTCTCCAGTTGTACTCAGCATGACTATTATAAAACATTTGACAGTAGTTTAACTTAGCCAAGTTCATTTGGTGGGAGAGGAGAGAGACACAGAGGAGAGGGTAGAGAGAGAGGAGAGAAAGGAGAGAAGGAAAGGAAGGGAAAAATTAAAGGAAGAATGGAGGAGAGAAGGAGTGCAGGAGGGAAAGAAATGAGAGGAAAGGGAAGGAAAGTAAAAGATCAAAGTTTCTCTTTTTTAACTCATCAAATGCTGAAGGATTTTTTTGTAGACATTTTGTTACACAGTGTGTTATACATTAGGATACAGGTACAATTGGCACGTTAACATAGGCAGCTGTTAAATCATTTCTTTTGGGAAAGACAGAAGTTTCTTGGACAGGGTACTATTCTATAATACACATGGTTCATGCTGACTCTACCTAGAACATGAAGTCTATTTGTAGGCAGAAAGCAAGATTAAGGCAGTTCAGCGTGATCTGATCTCATATGAGTAGAATCTCATTTCTTTCACTCTAGGTGTGGCTGGGGACTCAGCAGTTCGTTAGCTCAGGCTCTGTAGCTTGGTCACCGTATTGTGCAGTTTCCATACCACTGGCACCTGATGACCTACCTATACAATTTAAATCAGGGCAGTGTCATTTTCTTCAAGGTTTGAGAGCTTTCAGTCCATGGAAGGAATATAATGTGGGAAGGGTCAGGTGGAGCACAGACGCTCAGGTGGCAGTGCTGAAGAAGCAGACAGGCAGCATCTGGAGACCCCCACAGACCCCAAGTTCACACTTCATGACATAACTAGACCTTCCCAGAAGCGCGCTTTCCTGATGGCTAAGCACCTCTTCATTCGGTGACACTCACAATCACACATAAAAGCCAAAGTGACTGCAGTGTACACGTAGCTCACAGCTTGCTTGCGCCTTGAACTAAGCTGCAGTTCACTGTACAGGAAGGAGTTACCTGGAGCCAAATTTTATCATTCTATTGGAGGTCAGTTGAGGCTAAACTTAGCAATTTTTATGAAAAAAAAAAGTAAGACAAAATTTCGTAACAGGATGATAGGAAGATAACAGTAGTTAATGCATTGAATGTTGCTATCTTTAAGGTACTTTCTCAGGGTAAATTTAACATACTTTATACTTAAAAACAGAAACAAAGTAGTGTCTAGAAATAAGACAATATAAACTCTGGAAAGACATGGTGAAAAATTTTGTTAAGAATAGTAAGAAACAGGAAAAGCCATGAGTAGACAGAAATGAAGACAAGACGGAAGAACAGAATATAAATGTCACATTTCAGGTTAATCACCAGTCAGACTGATTAAAGTCTGGCTCATCACAGCACTTGTATTCTAGATGGTGCCTCTCTGACCACCTAATAATGAACACATATTTTGTTGAAACAGCTTTAATATGTTGCTTTAATCTTCAGGCCTAATATTTATCAAAATAATAAATTATGCCACGCCTGGAAGACCTTACCTAACTTCAGTTCTCTGTGAATCGACCCCAGGTGCTAAGATGCTCCTCTCAGGCAGATTCAGCTGCTTTGACTGATGAACAGTGCGATAACCTCAAATTTATTTTCACAAACTAAAAATGTTATGATCTAAAATTAAATAACAGGACAATTGGGCTATGACTAGTTATAGAACTGCTGATGCCAGCTCAAAGACTGTTTCATTCTTGGCATACAATTCAGTAATAAAATGACGAGCTTTAGGAAGGTAAGGTTCTGGAAACACACTCCGAGGTTGTAACTCTTCCCGTGGTTTTATTTCTTTTGCAAATCAAGAACAGCACTATGTTAGACCAGTACCCGAGGGCTACATCACTAGACATAATATTTCAGTCACAAATCCTCTTGCATTTTATACGCAATCTCAGGCTGCAAGATGACCAAGAAACTTCCAGAAAAAATTGTGCTATTACTAGTAGCAGTATGAAAGGAAAACAATAAAACCACTAACAATACATGTGAGAGCATGTTAATCTCCATAGCATGACTAGAAAGAGACCATTGAGCTGTTCTATGCTAGTTATGGCTAAAGACATAACTTATACAAGTTTTCAGATCTATAAGGTAAGTTACACTGGTTTTCAAGATGAAAAGTGTAAGAAAAATAAATGAGAGGAAAGATAAAAGGTGGAAGTTTGGACTGAAGTTGTAAGCCCCATTATTCAACTCGTATTATATTTTATAGAACTATTTTAATATACGTTAGAATGATGGTAGGGTGAATTTTTGGTTTATGTGTAATATTCCACAATAGATAAGTAGCTGATAGAAAGCAAAAACTTTTGATTGATTGACTCATTGATTGATTGATTGACTCATTGATTGATTGATTGATTGATTGATTGATTTAGTACAGTACCTAAAGGGTCTCACTATGTAGATCTGACTTTAGTGACCCCCCGTTTTTAGCCTCCCAAGAGCTGGGATTACAAGTGCTAATCACCACGTTCAGGCTCAATCACAGGCACAGTGGTCCCTGTGGGTGGGGTCAGCACTGCTTGCTGGGCAATCCAACCCTGGCCCCTGCGTCCATCTAAGTGGGCACTCACTTCTGGCCAGTCCTTGTTGATGACTTTAAAGAAACATGTTTAGCCTTCCACTCTATATTTACTAAATATGCAATATTAACATAGAACTATAATAATACATGATATTGCATATATAGTAGCATGAAATAATTTTAGCTATAAAAATTAATATAATTTTCTGCTACATATTAAAAAGATAGTGACCTATTGGGCTGGTGAGATATCTCAGTAGAGTAAGTGGTTGCTGGCAAGCACAAAGTCCTGAGTTCAATCCTCAGTACCAAAAAAAAAAAAAAAAAAAAATAGACCTGTTATAAATTGACCTGTATATGGAAGTATCTTTTTATCTGATAGCATATCATGTTACTAAAGACATGATTGGCACTGAAAGTAATATCTTAAAGAAAAACAAAAAAATTATACTTCAATGTAAAAAGTATTTTTGAAACCCAAATCATGTGTAGACAATTCCAACAAAATATTTAAGGCTAATACACAATTTACAAAAAAAAAAAAAAAAAAAAAAAAAAAAAAAAGTACAGTTCAGTATGTTTTAACTGTGCCATATTTTTAATTTTTTTTTTTTTTTTTGGTCTTTTTGAGACAGAGTCCCGCTATGCAGTTGAGGCTGACCTTGAGCTCACTTTTGTAGCCCAGGCTGGTCTCGAACTGGCACCGATCCTCCTGACTCAGCCTCCCGAGTGCTGGGATTACAGGCGTGAACCACCACGCCCGGCTTATATTTTTAAATTTAAACAGAAGAAAGCAAGAAATAATGATAGAACAGGGCTTCAAACAGGCTAGTAGGTGAGTAACAATAATCAACAATTAGCACACTGTTGTGCTCACAATAGTTGGTCAGACTACAAGACACAGGCATGGAACATTGTCCAGAAAAATCACTAGCATAAAACTTTCCTTCAGTTAACCAAGAGAAACCAACTGTGTGACTGTCTTACCTGTCTTGTGTATGTATATGCTTTTCTTTTTTCCTTTACCCATTCTTCCTTTAATCTTTATCCTATTGCATTTTTCTTCTGATCAGTTTCTTCACATTCACAAGATCTATTGTACCTTTTGGATCATGGTTTTTTTATTTTGTTTTGCTTTGTTTTTCAGTACTGGGGATTGAACTCATGACCCTGTGCTTTCCAGTAATCACTTATTCTACTAAACTATCTCGTACTCCGCCCTTGGGTGTTGTTTATGCTTTCAGATTCTCAATGTAGTGGGACAGTATGATGTTTAAACATATGGATCTGGTTTATTTGACTTACTAGTATAACCTTGAGTTGCATCCAATTACCTACAAAAGTCTTAAATTTATCTTTTCTTTTCATGTCTGAGTAAAATTCTCTTCTGTAAAAATGAACACATCTTTTTTTATCCATTCGTCAGTTGATGGACATTTAGACTGTTTAGCTATTTAGTTAGCTACTATAAATTGTGCTGCTGTAAACATGGGTAAGCATATATCACTTTGTTATGTTTTTTAATTCTTCTGGGAAAGTATCCAGAAGAGGAATAGCAAATCCTAATAGGGACTTTTATTCTAGCATTTTGAGAAATATCTCATGCTTATATCCACAGGGATTGCACCAGTCTGCATTCCCACCAACAGTAGAGAAGGATTCCTTTTTCCTCGCAGCCTTTGCGACATGTTATAAGTCGTTTTCATGATTATAGCTCTTCTTTCTGGAGTGAGATGATCTGTGTTGTCTTAATTTTCATTTCTCAAATGACCAATGATATAGAACCTTTTCATATGTATTTTGTTTTCTAATTATATTTCCTCACCTGAGAAGTATGTATCTATCTCAGATATCCATTTTTTTGGTTGGTCTTTTCAATTTTGAGGATTTGATTTTTTCAATTCTTTTTTTAATGTGTCCAATATAGGGTTTACTGGGTGTTGCTGCACAGGTCAGAGTGATCCTCTTGTGTTCAGGCTCACAAGTGCTAGGGTTACAGGCATTCACCACCACACCCAGTGTCAGTCACCCTCTCAGTGCACCCTGGCGGCAGGACTGGCACAGCACACTGGGTATTGAACCCTGGTCCCTGCATCTTCCTAAGAAGGTGCTTTACTCCATCGAGCTATCTGGCTGGCCCTCTCAATTCTTTGTATGTTCTAGACATAAGCTCTTTGTCTAAGAGACAACTGGCTACAATTTTGCCCATTCTGTAAGTTGTTTTTTCACTTTTTGGTGATTTCTTTTATTGTACAAAATCTTTAAAAGTTGAGATCTAATTTATTGATTCTTTATTGTATATGCCTGTGGTCTGAGTTTCATTCATGGATTTCCCAGTTTATACCCATGTCTTCAAGATTTCTACCCAATTTCTCTTCTAGTATATTTACTGTTTCTGTTTCAATATGTACATCTTAGATGCATTTTGACTTTAGCTTAGTGCATGGTGCTAGACATGGGTCTAGTTTTGGAAAGTATGGGAAAGACAGTTTTCCTAGAACCACATATTAAGGAAATGTGTCTTCCTATAATCATGTTTGTCTTCCTTGGGGAAGGCTGAGTGTGTTTGTCACTGAGTGTACATCTCCTCTAGTGTGTTCCACTGATCTTTTTTGGCCAATGCCATGCTGATTTTATTACAGGTTTGTAGAATAATGTCAGTTAAGGAATTGGGATGTCTCCTGACTTGCCTTCATTGCTAAGAGTTGCTTTTGCCATTCTAGGTCTCTTCTGGATCCAAATAAATTTTAAGACTATTTTTTCTAGTTCTCCTCAATATACCAGTGTCATTTTCTTTGGGATTGCATTACATCTGTGTAACAATGTTAGAAGTAGGGTTGTTTTCCCTCTGTTAGTTCTTCCTATCCATAAGCAAGGGATGTCTTTCCATTTTCTGATATCCTCCTCAATATCCTTTGTAGGGTACTATAATTTTCACTGTATATATTTTACACCCTTTGTTAGACTGATTCTTAAACATTTCAGTATGCCGTTATGAAAGGTGTGCCTTCTGTAATATATCTTTCTGTGAGTTTTCTGCTTATGTACCAGCCGTTATTAAGTTTTGATTGTATCCCACTACATTATTGAATTTGGTTGTTAAATCTAAAGTTTTCTGGTGGATGCTTTGGGGTTTTCTATGCAGAGTATCATGCCATCTGCAAATAATGATGCCTTAACTTCTTCCTTTCCTATTCTTATTCCTTTTTCCCCCTCTCTTACCTAATTGCTCTGGCTAATGTTTACAGAACTATATTGAATAGTAGTGGTGATAGTGAACCTCCTTTTCTTGCTCCTGATTTAGAATGAAAGGCTTCAATTTTGACTATGTAGTATGACATTAACTGTTGGTTTCTCATATGTGTTTTATCAGATTAAAATAAAGATGATCTATTCTGATTTTCTCTAGTGTTTTAGCATGAATGGGTGTTGAACTTTGTCAAATGCTTTTTCTACATCTCTGTAGATGATAACATGTATCTTTCTTTGGTTGTGTTGAGATGGCATATTACACTGTAGATGATAACATGTATCTTTCTTTGGTTGTGTTGAGATGGCATATTACATTTATTGTACTGCACATGTTAAATCATCCCTACAGCATTAGTTTGAATCCAAGACTAGTGTATAGTCTTCTTAATGATTTGCTGCATTCCGTTTGCCAATAACTTGTTGAGGATTTTTGCTTCCAAGTTTAAAGGAGACTGACCTGAAGCTTTCTATTTTTTGTTTTGTTTGTTTTGAAAAACTAAAACTTTTCTGGTTTTGGAATCAGAGTAATATGTGCATCCAGAATTATTTTAGATATGTTACTACCTTTTCAATTTCCATAAAGAGTTTCTGTATTATGGCATTAGGCCTTCTCTAAATTTCTTGTAAAATACAACTATGAATCCATCAGGTCCCGGGCTTTGCTTTACTAGTATATTTTTAACTAGATTTTTTAAATTTTCATTGGCTGATAATGTATTATTTAGAATTTTTAAGTCTTCTTGATTTAGTTTGGGCAACTAAATTGTATCTAGCAATCTGGGCATTTTTTTCTATGTTTTCCATTCTACTACAGTATCGGTTGTCATAGTAGGTATGGATGAGCTTCTGAATTTTTGTAAAATCTGTTGTAATTCACCCTTTTTCATTAATTTCTCTTTGTTTGTTTGTTTGTTTGTTTCTTTCTTTCTTTCATTCTTAGGCATTTGGTTGTCACAGCATGTCACTGTGTAGCTCGGACTTGTGGTGATCCTTGTGCTTTCAGCCCTCCCAGCCCTGGGATTATGGGCATGAGCCACCATACCTGGCCTTAGTGGCCAACTCAGTCCATCCTGGAGGTGGGTGCCAGGAACAAAGCTACGGTCCCCGTGCTTGCTTAAGCTTGCCTAAGCTGGTGCTTTAGTCTGCTGAGTTGTCTCACTAACCCTTTTGTGCATGTGTGTGTGTGTGTGTGTGTGTGTGTGTGTGTGTGTGTGTTTTGTACAGGATCTCACTACACAGCTCGGGCTTGTAGTGATCCTCCTTCTTGCAGCCTCCCCAGCATTGGAATTACAGGTATGCACCACCATGCCTGGTCTTCATGACTGGGTCAGTATGCCCCGGAGTGAGGCTGATACACTATGTGGTGCTCGCACTGCCCAAGCAGGCACCCAGTCGGATGAGCTATCACAGCGTTCCTCATTTTTTTCCTATATTTAAGACAGGTCTACAGGGTCTCGTTATGTAGATAGGACTCAAAGTGATTCTTCTGTTTTCAGCTTCCTAAGAGCTGAGATTACAGGTATGTACCACCATGCCCAGTCTTGATCACCTTCACAGCACACTAGACATGGAACTCTGGCCGCTGAGCTTGGCCTAGGCAGTTGCTTTAGTTGTCTGAGCTATGAGGCTGGGTCTAAAACTTGAGAAGCATTCTTTTTTGGGGGGTGAGAGAGTTGCTGGCAAAGGCTACCTTAAGCATGGGTCTGGTATGGCATGTGGTGCTGAGGATGGAACCGCAACCCCCAGCACCTGACTGAGTGTGCCCAAGCAGGTGCTTTAGACAACTGAGCTAACCAGCAAGCCCATCACAGTACCTCGTTCTTAATTTCGTAAATATCTGTTTTTTCTTTCCTCTTTTTTGTAAGATTGGATAATGATTTATCTACTTTATTAACTCTTTCACAGAGCCAACTTTTCAATTTGTTGCTTCTTTATATTTTTTTCAATATTAAGTGCATTAATTTACACTCTTGTCTTTCTAATCTCCTCCCTTGTATGGGCTTTGGGTTTGAATTGTTCTTTTTCCAGTAGTTTGAGTTCAATAGTAGATTGTTTATTTGAGCTCATTCTGTTTTCCAGATATGAGAGTTTAGTGCTATAAATTACTCTCTTAAGAGTGCTTTCATTTAATTGCATAAGCTTTGATATATTGTATTGGCATTATCTTTTAATTGTATATACCATTTAATTTAATGTTTAATTTCCTCTGTGACCCATTGGTTATAAAGAAGGCTATTGTTTAACTTTCATGTGCTTGTATAGCTTCTGTGGTTCTCTTATTTATTTATTTATTTATTTATTTATTTGTTTTGTAATTTTAGGGAAGGGTCTACAGGATGTTCAAGGTCTCGCTACCAAATCAGACTCATAGTGATCCGCCTATCTACAGCCTCCCAAGAGCTGCGATTACAGGCATGCGCCACCATGCCCCATCTCAATTGCAGTCTCAGTTCTCCCAAGGGGCAGCGTCAGCATGGCACACACTTTCAGAGTAGTTTTTAATCTCCTGGATTTGCTCGGATCTATTTCATCGATTACATTTCTTGTTTATGTTGGACAATGTTAGTTGCCATTCATTTTGTTACTTCTATAATTTCAATATTTGTGTAACTTCTTTCAGTTTGATTGACACTTCTTTTTATATCTTGGATATTATTTTCAAGGCCTTCTTTCATTTGCTTTTGCACTTCTGCTGCTCTTATCTCAGAGTTCTGGTGGTTGGCTTTGGATTTCTTCTATTTCTTTGAGCCCTAGAAGTCCTGTTTGGGATGAGCATTTGGCTGCATTCTGTATTTTTTTTTTTTTGTTATCATTTCTGTTTTTCACTGTTTTGTTATATTGCTTATTTTAGATGGCGCTACCCTGATATATATTCTTCTTTTTTAGAAATTTTTCTTTGTCTTTTTGAGACAGGGTCTCGCTATGCAGTTGAGGCTGGTCCTGAGCTCACTTTTTTAGCCCAGGCTGGTCTCGAACTCGCACCAATCCTCCTGCCTCAGCCTCCCGAGTGCTGGGATTACAGGCGTGCGCCACCATGCCCGGCGGCTCTACCCTGATATTGAGTATTTCCCAGGTAATGTCTGTTTCTCAAGAATATCTTCTAGATGTTTGTCTTTCTGACTACCTCAATAACCTATCTGCAGAACATATTAACAGTGTGGACTTGTCATCTTTTTTTATTTAAAGCCCATTCCTTTGGTATCAGACTGTGGTGATGTTTATGGCCCCCTGCAAATTCAGTGAAGTCACATACATGACAAAAAAAAAAAAAAAAAAAAAAAAGGATTACAACAGGCATTGCATCCAGGTTAAAACTGTACAGTTAGCAAGTTAGCAACAACAATAGACTCGAGTATTGTCTGGCTCCTACGAGCTCAGGTTACTATTAACTTTATATCTTCAACTGCAGTTACAAATTGTGTAGCTATATTATATAATCGAATTTATATCACGAACTTGAACACAATGCCTTTCCATTTACAACTTAAAATTGTTGTTTGGAGGTTTAAGAGGGAAAATGGTTAGGACAGAGAGGTAGATGGGGTTAAATATAATAGGAGCCAATTTGATGGGCATAGGATAATCAACCAAATTTTGAGTAACTGCAGAATACTGGAGGAAGGGATTGGAAGAGGAAGAACTAAACTAGACAGTGAAAGAGAGGTTGTTTATCTACAGGAGAGTCTTATAAATTCAAGCAAGATAGCTGATGTGACAGAAGAGCAGGATGAGTTGAGTAGTACAGTGTGAAAGGTAAGGGTTCCTAGATGTCAAGGACAAGAAAAAGAAAAAAACATAGAGGAGAAAAATAGAAAGAAAAACATGAAACAAAAATGATCACACACATGGAAAACAACAAAGATACAGAAAGAAAGACAAAACAGGGCAAAACAGAACAGAGAGGAAAAGAGAAAAGAAAAAGGGAAATATGCAAAGGACAACAAAAAATAAAATGAAAATGAGCATAAAAACTCCAAAACCTTACTTAACACAGACAAATGGGAAAATCTATCAAGTGGAAAAAAAGTAGTGTGGTTCCAGTTCCATGGTAGGTGCAATTGTGATCCTAGAATGCGCACTCTAGCCAAGACTATAGGAGGATTCATACTGGTTCTGGGTCTGATCTGTGTCTTGATTTAGGGGATAAGTTGAGCTTTCTACGGCTGAACTTCCCCCAAGCCATTGAAAAAAGAAAAAGAGATGCAGTGGAGCAACCACTGTTGGTTTCCCATTACTTGGTTTAGTGAAACTTGGAATCACCTCTATTTTTTTTTAATATTTTATATCCTTTAAAATTAAAAATAAGAAAGAAAAAAGAAAAATATAGGGAGAAGTAAACTACAGCACAGAAGGTGGCTCTAGCTGTGCTCTTCTACTCCATGTGCCATTTTCCCCAAGCACAAAGCTGGTCCACCTCGCTCACCACCTGCTGGCTGGTGTCTCTACTGTTGCTCTGGACTTTTCTGCACCATCACCCGGGGTCCTTCTGTGTCTCTAGTGCTCTTGCTGGGCTCCAATCCCTGAGTCCCATCCATGGAGGAGACTATCTCGAACCCTCTTCTTGCCAGTAGCTGCAGCTTTGGGTCAGTGGCGTAGGTGGGAGCCTGTCCAGGATTCAGTTACTGGTACCCGTTGCAGCACTGGGTCAATGGCCTAAATTTTCATAGTGTGTAGCCTGCTTTGCATCATCTTAGGGCACATGAAAGATATTTTATAAACATTTATTAATTAAAAGAAAATGTTACAATTTCCATATGTGCAAATATGCTAAGCAATGGTCATTAAAAATAATAGCAAATTTAAACAGAGTAAGTTCCCATTCTTATAGACCCAGTACTTAAGAGACTGAAGCAGATTGATTGCCTCAATTTGAATGCCAGGCTGAATGGCTGTGCACAATAAGACCCTTGTTTAAAAAAAGAAAGGAGAGCAGGCCAAATAATTAGCGGGTTAAAGCACCTGCGAGGGGCCACAGGGGTCCCAGGTTCAACCATCAGGCCTGCCTTGCCCACCCCGCCCACAGCATGCTCTGAGAGGGCAATTGAGCCTGGGTGTGCTGGTGCGCACCTGTAGTCCCAGCTCTTGGGAGACGGTAAAACAGGTCCGTCACTAGGAGTCCGATCTCATAGTGGGACCTTGAATACTCTGCAAATGGTTCCCTAAAATATAATCAATCAATCAATAGAAAAAAAAAAAAAAAAAAGGAAAGACACATTGCCATTAATCTCTCATAGCCCTCACTTTAAGTACACTTAATTCGTCATTCTGGACACTTTATGAACCAAAAAAAAGTGTGTGTGTGTGTGAAGTGTGTGTGTGTGTGTGTGTGTGTGTGTGTGTGTGTGTGTGTGTATGCAGATAGTAGTATATGAGCATAAGAAAAATTACATGGTAGATATATGAAGCCAATGTCTCTTAAATTTATTCAGAAGTTGTGGAAGAGAAACTTATTAGTAAGGAAAAATACCATATGTAGATTTTAGTTAACTTCAGTAATGGTTTATGTATGGGGGATAGTTTATTATTCTATTATAAATGTATATGAATGTAATTCCCAACATGGCTAAAATGTATACTTTTTGGAAATAATTATTTCTTGAAATTTCACCTTAAACCTTATCTTTCCTTCTGCGAAGGTTGCCCCAGAAATGGCTCCTTGCACTGCATTCTTATATATTTACTCTACCTATTATTATTTGATAATTTCCATATACTGTCTTATATTAAAAATAGCTGGGCTGAGGAGATAGCTCAGGGGAGCAATTGCCTGCCTGGCAAACGCCAGGTCCTGAGTTTGATCCCCAGTTCTATAAAAAGAAAGAAAGAAAGAAAGAAAGAAAGAAAGAAGAAACAAAGAAAGAAAGAAAAAAGGGCCTTCCTTATGCTTTTATCAGATTATTATCTTCTTTTATTATATGATATGTCACTATGGAGTAACTACGTGATATCATTTTTATAATGTCATAGTGATATACCACTATCAGCTATCATTTTTTATGAATATATGAAACAATTTCTTATTTACAATCACAGTTTTACACTCATAGATGCCTACCAAAATCTTTTCCCTCTATAAATTTTTGAAAATAATATAAATTCACTTAGCATTTGTATTTTCATAAAGGTAATTTATTGTACTTTCTAGAGCAGCATTTAATCTTGAAGTTTGGAAAAGTTGTGCACAAATAAGCCATAAACAACTTTCGTTGGCTTGTCATATTAAAGTAATATATGAATCAGTTAGTGAGTTTACAGATATGTCTTTTTTCTCCACTTACATGTCTTACATTATGTTAATTAGCTCCTGGCCCCATACTCTTAGTATAATCCATCTCTGTAACATTGTTTTCTCCTCTAACAGTACGTCCGTGACTGACTAAAGCTGATTCATAAATTCAGAATATTTTTTCCTTCTTGAAAAATATATATTTTAACCAGTAGCCAAAAGGGAGAAAGAAAGAAAAGAAGGGAGGGAGGAAGAGAGGCAGTTTTTACAAATAGTCTCCATGGGGTGTATGATATTCCTAGAAGGGATAAGCTGTCCTAAGGAAAATAAAAGCATCCAAATGGAGCAAATTGAAATTGGAAGATATTTGGAATATCTAATTGTGCTAATTTTGTGTTGCTAGTAAAATTTCTCAATGGATTTGCACCTGCAAAAGACAACGAGAAACATCAGCAGGCTATTCTGCGTTCCTTAACTTCAGGATCATACATTTCAGCTGATTTAAGGTTTAAAGGCTTTGTTGTTATTAACATCATGTGTTTCAAAAGACAAAAAAAAAAAAAAAAGGCTGATGTTTTTGGATTTGGAAAATGGCTGTATATACTGTTGTATTTTGATCGATTTTTAATTATCTATTCCCTTTGGCATACAGGTGTGCAAACCAGAACTGTGATATTTTTCAGAACTAAGATTTATTCATAGATTTTTATCACCCACAAGAATATAACTTAATTTTTCATATAAAAAATATCCTATAAACTTCATGCATCTTCCATGACTGTAAGATTTATGCTCTGTGTCTCAGAGAATTATATTATGGGCTCTCTGTCAAGGTTATTGGTGTCATTCATCTACAGGAGCCCTGACTTCAGGACAATATGTGCTTTACATGCTTTCTGTTTGGACTTTTATTTAATTCCTCTCACTGCTGACTCCAGCTCACTGTAGCCTTTCCAAAGCCAATAAAACTTGCCTGGATGGCTGGACTGGACTGCAATTTATGGATTAGTAGAGCATTCTCCGTGCTTACTGCTTTTTTCCTGATATTTCAGTAACTAATGCGAATATTCCTTAGCTGAGTATAATTAATAACAGATATGCAGAGTATTTTAAATAAAGATTCAAAAAGTCTCTGTGTGTGCCCATTAATCTTTTCCAAACTTTTGTTCTTGCTACCTTGAAGTTGACATTTTAATCTGTGAAACATATGTTGTTCTAATGTCACTGAGCATCATTTTAATTGATGCAAATATAAACCCTGCCACAATTGAGCCAAAGTATGTTGAAAACCACGTCTTTGCAGGGTTAAGGATGAAAAGGAATATTAGCTATTAGAAACATGGTGCCAAGCATTGCTTTCAGACCTGCAGGACCCTACAGGTTGTGAAATCAGTAGGACATTTGTTCGTATTATGTGAAAGTATAGTGAATCCCAGCGAGAAGGAGAAGAGCAAGTGTGCTGCTTCAGCGGCCATCCGTGGTTAAAAGTGAGAGGCGTGACCAGGAGGAAGTTTGTTCTCACAGCCAGGGCAGTGTGACCTGCAGGTTTTAGTGTTTTCAGCTTTCAATTCTTTTTAAGTCACATTTTTGCCTTGATGGTCCTTTAAACTCTGCTTTTGCCAAAGAGAAAAGGTGAAGCCCACTTATCCTTTCCTGATGTCAAATCAAATTAGTTTCAACCTCTCTCTCTCTGTTTCTCTCTCTCTCTCTCTCTCTCTCTCTGTGTCTCTCTCTCTGTCTCTGTTTCTCTCTCTCTCTCTCTCTCTCTGTCTCCCTCTGTCTCCCTCATTCCCTCTCTGTCTCTGTCTCTAGTGCTTGCTTTGGCTCTCTTACTCACACTCTGTCACTCTTTCAGTCGCTGTCCATGTCTTCTTTACACATACACACATGTACACACACATACCACTCTACTTATATATACACATGTGAATATGCAGGGATGTTGTGGTGGTCAGTTTAAATGGGAACAGCCCTGCTGAAATGAGTCAGCACAGTTCTGGGTATGGAAGATCCACCAGAGGATTGCTGCCCAAATAACATACAAGATTTTCTTTCTTTCTTTTTTTTTTTTCGTCTTTTTCAGAAAGGGTTTCACTGTGCAGTTCAGGCTGGCCTTAAGCTCACTTTTGTGAGCTGGTCTCGAACTGGCACCGATCCTCCTGCCTCAGCCTCCCGAGTGCTGGGATCACAGGCGTGTGCCACCACGCCCAGCTTCATATAAGATTTTCTGTGAAAGAGTCTTTCTCCTTCTTTTACTCTTACACAGGAGCCCTCCTCACAGTTCATGTGCTGGACTCCAAACCGCATCCCACCTGCTGCCCACCTGCTCCCCGCGGAGCCATCACTGCTGTTCTCTTCCGCAGAGCTCGGGACTTTGCTGTGTTCACCTGGGCGTCCTCTAGCGCAGACTCTAGCCTTCAGCACCAGTCCTTGGGCTTTGTAGCTCAGGTCCTTCACTATTCCTTCAAAGACTCCATGGCCTTCCACTGTAGACACCCATAGAACATTGCAGTGGGGTCTAAGCCCTTGATTCCTGGGATCTCCAGTGCATGGACAGATCTCTTGCACTCTTCTGCATTTGACTTTTAGATGAACATCAGAAAATAATTCCATAAATCAAGTGTCCTATATTAAATTGATTCCTTCACAAACCTTGACTACAATAGGTGTATATATTTATATTTAGATCTCAATGTGTATATGAACAATCTAAAATGAAAGAAAAGCTTCGATGATATAATATTATGGCTATACGTTAAACTGTCTGCAGTTCATATTTTTACATCTCAGCTGCTAGTACCTTAGATTGAGACAGAAATCATAGGGCTGGGGAGACTGCTTGATGGCCTCAGGACCTGCCTGGCAGGAGCAAGAACCTGAGTTTGATCCCTACTAACATATGCTGTGCATTGTTAATTGGCCACCAAAACTGGGCATGGTGGCAAACACCTGTAATCCCAGCTCTGGGGAGGGTAATATCGGATGATCACAGTGAGTCCAAGATGTGTAGTGAGACACTGTATCAAATAAATACATGATTTAAAAAATTTTAGACATATTTTAACTAATTAAATTGAAATGAGATGATAAGGACAAGCATGTGCAAGTCGGCTTTCTTTTAGTTAAATAAATATATGAGTGAATACACTCATAAAGGGAAACCAATTGTTCTGGTTGATGACTTTGGAGGTCCTACTTCATCACCAATTGGCCTGTTGCTTCTGACTCTGTAGCAAGGCAGAACGTTAGAGTGACTTGTGTTGGGGACAAGATGAGACGAAGCTAGTGTCCCAGTGTCCCTTCACTGGAGGCATTTTCAATTTTGTAAGACTTCCCAGTGGTCTCTCACAATTAACTTTTTCTAACTTCCCAAGAGACAAATCTAAACACAAAACCTTTCTTATCCTTAAACCCAAATAACTTAACTTTTTACTTCTACCTCCAGAATTAAGGCAAAAGTTTACACTGAAATCAGACAGCTTGTGGTATTTGCTCCCATAGCCTTAGAAAACTAATACAGTATCATTTGTAGAAAACATCTCCCTATATAATCAGATCAATAAAGAAAAACATCAGTGTGTTCACAAGATCTGAAAGATTATAATGCAATAATATATAGGTGAATTCACTATGCCAAGAGTATCACTCTTTGACAATAATTCATTTCAGGTTTAATTAAGTAGTATTCTATGTGACCCATGTCTCATGAGTGAATACAATTATTTGAAAGGTAAGTTCTCTTTATAATATTCTTTTTTTATTTACTATTGGAAAAATATAGATTTTGTATAGCTTCATTCATTAAAAGTAGAGAATTTTATATTACTGACAATATATCCTAGGCAACTACATTTCATGATTTGGTTTTATTTCTTTGTATTGACTAATCTTGAAAAAATAACTTCATAAAATTTCTAGTATTATATATAATCATGAATTTTTATAGCAAAAATAGACAACCTGGTGAAATAAAATTTTATACAGAAATTGCTAATATATTGCTAAATATACTTGACCATAATTTTTACTCAACTATAATTTTTCATACAAAAATGTAAACTTGCATAAACTGTCATTAGAATGTATAAACACATTTATTGTCTTAATATATTTTGATGAACAGATTCCATAGAATACATAAAATCGCACTGGAACAGACTCAGAATTCTAATTGCCAGTGAGTAGTCCCACGCATTATCCATAAACTTGAGAACCAGGGAAGCCAATGACCTAATTCACCCATGTCAAGACTTAAGAGTCAGAGTGTAAGATGACACATATTTGTGAAGGTCCTAGACTGAGTTCAAACTCAGAGAATAAACAGTGTCAATTTTTGAGGGTCAGAAAAGATGGACGTCTGAAGTCCAATAAAGAGCAAATTTCCTTTCCTTCAAATTCATGTTCTTTTCTGAACCTTAAAGTTTTAGATATTATAATAAAAAGTTTTCCTTACTTACTCTACCAATTCAAGTGCTAATCTCTTTGGGAAATGACCTCACAGACACACTGGCCTCCATGAGGAAAGTTAAGCGGTTAAGAGGAAGATCACAAGATAACACAGCTGAATGGAAACCCAGGACTTAAGGGTTAAGCAGCAAAGTGATTGGAAGGAGAAAAGAGAGGAAACATAGCAGGAGCAAAACTATGCACTTATATGCACAGGATGAGTTAGACAGTGATCCTAAGAAACCTCAAAAAGTTTTTACACTGATGACAGCAATATGTAACACTAAAACTATTCCTGGAATGCCTGGCATTCTGCTTCTAATGTAATTTCAATTACTTTTATACTCTCTCACAAGTAAATGATTGCTTTAAAAGAAAACAAAAAAGGGTATTAAATGAGAGTAAGAGACTAGGAAAAATGCCAAAGGATGGACAGGCTAAAATTTGGTACTTGTTAGATTTCTAAATATCTGTGTAAAAATGTGTAACTGCCTTTATCACATTCTATAGAGATTTATTAGAATATCAATGGTTGATGGAAAATACCAATCCCAAGTTAAGTGTAAGTTGCTTGATAATCAGAAAGACAGTGATGTTAACCTCAATCACCCGTGTTTTAGAGTAATAGTATCACTAAACTTTCCTTCTGGAGGACTAAGAATAAGTTACCAGGCCAAAAATTAGAGAAAAAGAAGGGCTACAAGGATAGCCAATATTTTGGCCCTATTCTCTTAAGGTCAGTGAGGAGGCAGGACAGAACAGAACCTGGGCTATATCTTCCTATAACTCAGTGGTTTCCCAAATTTTCTGTTGAAGAAGATTAAGGGACCACAGAGGAAAGGGGTTGAAGGTATATATTGTGCTTAAGGAGAATCACCTAGAGAAAAAACATTCTCTCAGGCTTTCACAGAGAGCAAACTGGTCAAGCAATGGCTGTGACTGATTCAGATGACTGACACTGACAACAGTTCTACAAAGCACTGTACATGGTTCCAAAGTAAATCTTGAGGGGATTTGACTGATCTCAGGAGATATAAAGACTACATGCTTTATTACATAGGTCTTGCTTTGACTGGGCCTTAACCACCCAGCAGAAAAGTTTAAATATGACACATAAAACATAAAGTTTAGTATGCTGAACTGTAAAAGGCTCAAATCAACAGCTTCCAATATTGTCAGTTTTGCCAATAACCCACTGCAATTATGGAACATTTGACTATGTATATAACTACCTTCTCTTAGAAAGAAATTAAATCTTTTGTACTAATAACCATTACAAAATTTATCATTTCTACACCCTCTGCTCTGTATAACTACAACAAGGACAACAATGTGCAATTGTATCAATTATTGGAAATGTACTACTAATTTGTTTTGAAACTGTCACATTGTAATTTCTTATTAAAAGTGATAACAAAATTAAAAAACAAGTTCACTCACAGTTTAAGTGGTACCATTGTGCATCTATTTAAGCCACACCTTATTTTGTAAATGACAGCTAAAAAGTAATATTTATGACTAATGTGTTGAATCTATCATGCTTGTAGCCAAATAGACACTACCCTCTTCCATAGAACGGTGAATAAAGTCCCTTTGCCCTACTTTTTCATCTCTTATTTTTCTGTGACTTAAAGATGTGTTGCAAAATTAACAATATATAAATACTGATATCAAGGCAATATATTTTAAATTCACATAATATTTGAAAAGCATAAAATCATGATGTTATTGATATGTGCATAAATATTATTTTAAAAAATGAGTAGTAAATGTCATGACAATGTCTTTACCTCATCAATAGACACTAGCTGACCTCTACAACTGTCTTCACCTGCTACTGCATTATGGTTTCATTTTCAGTGAGCACCTAAACTAGACATGATTCTTTGCCTGCAGGATGAACCAAATCCCCATTGCTAAATATCAAGGCTACTGTTTGGCTTGAACAGGGATGCTGTTCTTTCGTTGCCCTTAATCATAGGGCATGGTAATAGCATGAGCAGTACTAAGAAATCTCCTGCATTTGAGACATGGTTTTCCTCATCTTCATTGTGGAACAGCAGAGTTCCGGGCTGCAAAACCATAACATATTAAGTACTGAATTTGTTTCTTTCTATTAGATCACTATGGGAAATAGATCACTATGCCACTTCCAGTTCTGTCCCTTGATTCCTGGAGCCATTAAGGATTCAGAAAACACATACCTTTCTGGAGAGTTTTGTCCTTGTTTACAAGGCATTCCCACCAAATTAGAATGGTTACTCAGTCTTCAAGAGGATGTTATGGTTTGTGTCTAGTTATTCTTCCAAAGTCTTATGTAGTCATGCGTCAGGGACTTTTAGAGTTTGAGATTAACTCATGATCCTCTGGGATTATGCATGACTCGAGGCTGGGATTCTGGGTTGTAGTGCTGCTAGGATCATGGGCGTGAGTGTTACATCCAGCCCAAGTCAGAGAGCCTGAATGTAATATAAGAGAGACAGAGAGACAGATTCTCTCTTTTGTCATTGTTGCTGTTCTGCCGACCTGAACTGCTGCTCTCTGCCATGTGGTACTATGCCTTCGAGCAAGCTAAATATAGACTGAAATCTCCAGCAACCATGAGCTAAATAAACCTTTCTTTCTTTCATTTTGGGTGTCAGGTATTTGTCCCAACAATGAGAGAAGAGTACCTGAGACAGAGGTTATTCCATTATCCTATCAAGCTGTACACATCAGAAAGGTTAGAAACACAGTACCATCAAAGAATCCCATGATCATGGGACGTTGTCATTCTTATGCTTTATAGAATTTCTTAATCAGAAACAATGCATGCAATACCACGATGGCAGACAACGTCACTTATAATTTTAAAGATGGTAGTTTTGGCAGAAGTATTATGTATAGGATAAAATAACTCATGCTGAAGTTCCAGTGTCTGTTTTGCTGTTGATAGACGGGGCACGCAGTAATAGCCATACCCAGATCAATCTTGGTAAACAGCAGCCTCTTTCTCTACACATTGACAAAGGCTAAGAATTTCAATGGATAAATTCCACTGCTATACATAGAAAAATCATGCTATCCATTTGATTAGAATTCTCTTTGCTGAATTTACCAGTTGATGAAAGTATATATGGGCTGCATATATCTTCACATTTTTGTGCATTCAGATATATCTATCTGCATTTATGCTCTTTAAATTTCTATGTAACTAGTTTTCTAATTATGTACTAAGTCCTTGACTATCCACCCAAATCAGCCCATGACTGGTTTGCAATCACAGAGACACCTGGCAATTTGTTCTCTCAAGCAAAGTATATTGCACGTTTTGCTGAGAGTTCTACATGCTGAATTTCCCATAAGTGGTGGTTCCAGAGAGGGGATATAGTGCTACACACATCTGGCAATTCCAATTCAAGAAGTGGATTCAATTCTACCTCTTTTGTTTTTTCTTTCTTGGGTCATCATTTGATTGGATAGTGCTGATTTACAATGGATCCTCTTTATCAGTTGACAAACCCAGATGTTAACATCTCATGAAAACACTCTTCAAAGACCTAAATGTATTGTTGCCTCAGCCACTTATGACTCCTCAGCCCAAGCTAATATATCAATAAGGTCAACTACTAAATCCATTATTAAAAACTTTTTAGAAACTCCTGGATCAAAGCGTAGTCTCATCTATTATCCGATGTCAAGAGAATATAATCATTAGTGAGTAAAGCACTGGCATACTGTCTAGACCAAAATATTACTTTAAGTTTTTATTATTATTTTACCCAGTAAGGAATATGCTTCTCCCAAAGCTTAAAGAATTATATTTTTATATACCCATGTGGTATCAGCATTAAGAAATATTCATAATAACAAAAGCTTGTAATCATTGTTATATTAAAGTTATGTAAAATCAGGTTGTATAAGGGAATATCTGCTTTCATGGAAATACTAAGTGTGTTTCTGACTTCTTCATAAGAATGTGACTCTTCAGCAATTGATATTTTTCTCTGGGCCAGGGATATAGCTCAGTAGAATAAGCGCTTGCCTGGCAAATTCAAGGGCCTGAGTTCAATCCCCAGTTCTACAAATAAATAAATACATACATACATACATACATACATAAATTTAAGAATAAATAAGTGAAAGTAGCTAAACAGTGCCACAGTTTAGGTTCTTATTATTTATTATCATCACATTACTTACCTACAATGATATTGTGTTCTAGAATTTCACTGCACCTTCTTGAACATTGAATCATACATTCTGTTAACTAGCTTCTCAATAATTTAATTCATTTTCCCTAGAGATCTTTAGATAATTCTGCATTTGTGACCTACACATTAGTGTTAAAGAATTAAAAATTCAATTTTGATTCTAAAAGAATTATCTCTATTACTAATACAAAATCATTTAGTTATACAAATAAACTACAATGAAATTAAGAGGCTAGAGAAATTGTATTCACACTGCAAAACACACTAATCATTTTTATTTAAATTTCTCTGAAATGGCTACAAAGACTTAAGAAAATAGTAATAGAAGATCTTTATCTAAATCAATAAAAGCTATTGATGACAAGCCCACAGTGAATATCATACTAAATATACAAACACTGACAGCTTTCTCTCCAACGTCAGAAAACAAGACAAGAATTCTTATTACTTACACTCCTTTGAAAGTCATACCTAAAATGTTAGACAGATCAATTTGAAAACAGAAAAAAATAAAGGCATAAATATAGAAAAGGAAAAAGTTATTATAATTTCCAGATGTCATGATCCTCTATCTAGAAGACTCCAAAAATTCCAAGAATGACTTTTAGAATGAATAGCCTAATTCTAAAGCACAGGACACAAAGTCAGCACTTAAAACTCAAGTATTCCTCTCCACCAATAATAAAGTCACAGAAAGAAATTAAGAAAATAACACCTTGTACAAGAGCATCAAGAAAACTAAATATTTAGGAATAACCCAACTAAAACAGTGAAAGCCCTCAACAACGGATGCTATATATAGCACTGTGACCAAAGATATTAAAATATTTAAAGGAAGTGTTGGCCAGATACCTCAGCGAACTAAAATGCTTGCTTCCTCAGGCACAGTGATGGGGGTTTGATCCCCAGCACTACATGCCATGCCAGCCCCACTCCCCCAGGTAGCTGAGACAGCAATTGAGACTGGGTAAGTTGGCACATGCCTGTAATCCCTGTGCTTGGGAAACTGAAAACAGGAGAATCAGTATGAGTGCAAGCTGTTTGGTAAAATTTTGTAGACCCTGTACTTAAAAAAATAATAAATAAATAAATAAATAAATAAATAAATAAATAAATAAATGTATCTCCTGCTTTTGGAGTGACTGAAACAATGTAATTAAAATGGGCACACTTCCAAAATTGTACAGATTTAATGCAGTCCTAATCAAGATAACAGCAGAAATTTTCACAGACCTAGAAGAACAGTTCTAAAATCCATATAGAACTGAAAGACCCTACAGTAGAAAGAGCTTTGGAAGGCAACAAGAGCATGGCAGGGGCCATCACAATCCCTGAGCTCAAGTTACGTGCATTTGCGATGAAAAGAGCATAACATTGGGGGAAAAACAGAACTCTTGTTTGTTTGTTTATTTATTTTTATGGCCGGCTCAGCCTGCCCTGAGGGCAGGGCTGGTGCAGCATGTTGTGCCAGGGATGGAACCGCGGTCCCTGAAGCCGCCTAAGCTTTCCTAAGCAGGCGCTTTAGACCACTGAGCCATCCTGCCAGGCCCCGTGTAAAACGTGTTTCAATTTCTATTTTCCAAGAATATTTAATCAAGAATAGATTGAAATTAAAATTTCAGGAAACAGTCTCAAATTATGTTGCTGTCTCATATCATCTTTTAAAAGGTACATGATGGCTGCATGGTATATTTCTTGTCTTAATCTACTTTTTTTAAAAAAATTAATCATTTGGTCACCGTAGCCTAATTCAGCTTTCTCTATGGTAAAATTACTGATTTTCTTTTTCAAAATCCACTTAGTATAAATGAGAAATGAAATTCATCCTTCAGAGATGAAAATTGAACTCTGATTCATGCATAAATGAATATCAAATTATTGTGCCTACACATAACACCAGAGAGCAACACATTTAGGGAAAGGTTTATGGAGACTGCATGCATTCTTCTGCTTCTTAATGTTTTACCCACTGAGTTTAGCAATTATTAACGCATCCTGCCCATAGAAATTTCTGTCCTGACTTTCTTGTGACTTCTAGTTTGTTTCTTTACTTCTATAATTTCTTATTGGAAATATGCTGTAAGATGTAATTGTTTTCCATTACTTATTTACTTAATTATTTGTACCAGTAAGAAGGGAGAATATATTTCTTATAATTAGAATAATATAAACCATTTTGCTTTTTATTTTGTTGCTGAACTTATTTCATCCTCAGGCTTCAGGGACTTTTTCAGCTTTAGGAGCATAACAGTGGTTCTCAACCTTTCTAATGCTGTGGCCCCACAATACAGTTCCTCATGTTGTGGTGACCTCAAACCAAAAAATAATTTTGGTGGCTACTTCAAAACTGTAATTCCAAATAAATAACTTTTTCCAATGACTTTAGGCGGCCCCTATGTTTTGGTTGTTCGACCCCGCTGGGGTCACAACCCACAGGCTGAGAACCGATGCGAGTACGTTCTTCCTTCCTTCCTTCCTTCCTTCCTTCCTTCCTTCCTTCCTTCCTTCCTTCCTTCTTTCCTTCCTTCCTTCCTTCTTTCCTTCCTTCCTTCCTTTCTTCCTTGCTTTTTTGTTTTGTTTTAAGCACTTTTTAAATATGTGATGGTGTGAATTGTTTCAGCTATGTTTACTGAATAATAAACCACTTCTCAAAGGGATTATTTTTTAACTAAGAATTTTAAAAATTCTTGTTGGGATGAGATTTCTCACCCTGTAGGTTTTCTAAATCCATTTCGTGAAATATATTATTATTTATACATGTATTTCTTTATCTATTCATATACTCAGTGTTTCTCTACTCTGTTCATATCTACATCATATTTTTGATAAAAGCTTTTATATGGAGTTTACCCACATAAAATAATTAATACAGTTAATTCTGAGTTTCTTTCTTATCCTTGGTTTTTACTTATTTAAATCTTAATTTTTTTTTCATCAATGAGAAATCAGGCTCTAATGCCATACTCTGTTATCTATATGTTAATATTACATACATACTCTGTTATCTATATGTTAATATTACATACTACATTACCTTTTAGTTCATGCATACTATTTATATGAATAAGATTTATGTTGTAAACCCAGGCCATCTGAGAAACAAAGGTTCAGTGAGAGTGTAAAGCAGAGATTACAAAAGTTTTAGAGACCAAGGACCCAGACTGCAGCTCAAAACCCACTTAATTAATACTAACTGCAATTAAACCTGACTACTGAAGTTTTAGGGTTTTTTTTTTTTTTTTTTCTTGTTTCAGAACCTTTGTTTATTCACTCATTTTCATGGCCGGCTCAGCCCACCTTGAGGGCAGGGCTGGCGCAGCATGTGGTGCCAGGGATCGAACCGCGGTCCCTGAAGCTGCCCAAACTTTCCCAAGCAGGTGCTTTAGACCACTGAGCCATCTCGCCGGGCCCTACTGAGGTTTTAGTTTAGAAAAAATAACTCATACGTTAACATCTTTTATCTTAAAAACAATAATAATGTGTGCCATAGGTTTGCCACCGCTGGTACTGAGGGCATTGCTTTAGTTTGGAAAGTGACACCCAAAGTGCATGTGTTACAGTTTCCAGACAGACGTGATTGAGAGGTGGTAAAAAGTTTAAAAAGAGTAATTTAGAAAGAACATGGGGGTCATGTTCTCAGGGAGACTCTGAGACCCTGGATTATCCTTTCCTTTTTGTTCACTGACTTATGATGTGAACGGTTTTGCTCCACCACAAACTCTACCTGTGGACACTGCATGCTCAGGAGAGGCCCAAGAGCAATGCATCCGCCTCATCGTAGACAAAAACTTCTGAAGCTGCGGTCCAAAATGAAAGTAACACCTTTATAAGTTAATTACCTCTGTTACTTTGTTATAAGAACTGAAAAGTAATATGCATGCAGAGATTCTTTTCAAAAGTATTTTCTTCATTACATTTTTGTCAAGCTCTGTCTGAAGTTACTTATGTCAATCATTTTTATTTTTTTACTTTCTCTTTGGTGAGACTGTACCATACACAAGTAATACAGCTTAATTTATTTGTTATACTTCTATTTCGATGCTCGTAAGAATATTTAATAAATATATGTCTGTAAAACTTAACAGTTGTATTTCAACACTAAGTTATCATTTTAGAAATAACTCTGAGGGCTGGGGAGATAGCTCAGAAAAATAGGTGCTTGCCTGGCAAACACAAGGTCCTGAGTTCAATACCCACTGCTGAAAAAAAAAGAAAAGAAAGAAAAGTAGAATGATTTCTTTAATATCATTCTAGTGATAAGAAGGGAATAATTCTTTCCTCATTTCTGAATCCCAGAAAACGTCATATAATGTTGCTGCCTGACTACAGGTTCCCTACTGATCTGCTTCACAGTCTGATGAATTCGTGTCTTAGAAAAACAAAAACAAAGTCTTTGATTGAAGTCCACATACTTTGTGTAGACAATGTATTAACATCTATGACTTTCCTAAGTACATACTACCTGTGAAAAAGTAATAGTCAGTTGTTTCTATATTTTTATAAGAACATCTCCATATGAATAAAATGCTAAGTTTTATACAGCAAAGTGCACTAGAAGCATATAATGTATATCAAACTATCCTTAGACAGAGCATGATTTATTTGGTTTTTTTGCAACTAGCTAATGGCATTCAATGAAAGCAGGGCAACAGGCTAGCAAAGAAAGTGGCTTGTGTCATTTCTAACCCAAAGCAACTCAGAGCCAATATTCATACTCCTTCCCTGTATTTCCCTGCTAAAATCATTGTTTTCTATTACATAACTTTGAGAACAAGGATAATCTTTTGAACTACTTTGTATATCATGTGAATGAGAAACAAACCTAGAAAACCGAACATCAATTTTTTCTGCTATGAAAGGTAATAGGGCTTGTTTCCTTCCAGAATTATCCAAATAATTGCTTCAATAATTCACTGTCCCTTGAACATCAGCGTACAACGAAAGTGTTGTCCTGCCCATTTGAGTAGTGTAAACGGATCATCACTTAGCACTATGCCTTGTGAAAATCATGCTGATCACATTCATCTTTCTGTGAAATCTCCTTCAATATTACTTTTGAAGTGTCATTGTGCATATATAACTAGAAAGAAAGTTTTATAGCAAAAACTCCTGAGATGAACATTAAAACGAATAATTTTGACTTTGTGATCTGCTGTAGCAATTAGATTTAATATGTCATTGTCAAAGTTGTAAAACTTACCTGATGGAGTGGTTTTTGAAGATTAGAGATAATAGACATATAACCTCACTGGCTTAGGAAGGCAGTGCGACCTTGTTCTTGTGTTTCATTCTTATTTATTTTTATCCCTACACTCATGCTTGAATAATCTCATTTGGGATAGAACCGGAAGACTATATTCTATCTGCTTTAACTTCTTTACCTGAGAGGTTAGGGGTTTACTTAATACAGTGTAAAACTTTTCTGTTCTAGGGCACAAAGATCTAAGTAACATATTCAAAGAATGGCTACCGCCTTAATTCAGGCAAGGCAGGTATGTACAGAATCTTAGGTAGATATGAGGATCAACTGTCACCAAATTTCTAGGATCTAATATGTAAGGAACAAAGAACCTAGTAATTCCTATCATGTAGAAAATTATTTACAAATCTATTGGAGCATTTATTTTCATAGTTTATGTATTATACTTTCGTGGTATAGTTTTAATGTTATAATCTTTAGTAATATTAAAACAACAATTTGAAAATAGTGTTATATAAGCAGTAAAACCAAGATGTTTGATTCCTGAAACAGTACAGTTTTCAAATCATACTTTGTACCATAAAAAATATGGTCAAGAAACACTTTGAAATGTTTGCTGAAGAATAGGATGTATATAGATATAAATGCACGGAGAATAATCTCAAAAATACACTGTGCTTATGAGCTGTACCTTAACTGATATTTGTATGAAATATCTCAATACTTTGTACCCATAAAATTTTGAAAATACGCCTTTTGATTGAGAAAATTCTGATAGAACAAAGTCTTCATCATTTCATTAAGATAACATATTAAATGTTATCTTAATTCTGAGACATAGATCAGTGTTAAGTCATCACAACAATAAGAAAATTGATAAGCAATGCTACTTTATATACATCTTGTGTGAAACACTTCTAACCTTGAAGATATTAATATGCCATTAAAAATTCACATCCTGGTTTGTTTAATTTTGGAAAATCTCTCTGGAACATGTATCCCCTTTTCTGTTCTCACCAGGGTTAGGAATATATTTAGTTTACTAATTTATAATTTACACATTATAAATATAATTGAAATTATATAGATAATCTAGCTAAACACAGGTTTTCTGATTATACACAGTATGTGTGTGTGTGTGTGTGTGTGTGTGTGTGTGTGTGTAAAAACCATTAGGATTCTCCATAATCACTAAGAAAACTTTCTATCACTCTTCTTTAGTTTAAGAGCCTTTGGGTATACTTATGATTTATGCTACAGTGGTTTAGTAGCCAAATACCTAAAAACATCTGCACTGAAGCCATCTGTTCATTCCTAAGTTCCAGATGCTATAGATGTTGGAAATTTATACTTGCTGAAATTATTTTAATAGGTACACTTAGCTAATAAGAGTGTAGCTAATGGAAAACATGTACAATACATGCTTTAAATTATAGGTAAATTAAATGAATTCAGCCATATGTCTTGAGTTCGTGAGCTTAATCCCTTGGTAGTAAAGTGCATAATAAAAAGGTGAAAGATTTATACAATCTGAAGAGAAAACAGGGCATGGTCAGTGCATAATAGAGAAAACATGGTAAAATATCATGTAGGCAACAGTTATTGGTGCCTATTGAACATAATCAAATTCTGTGATTACAAAATTTTTCTCTAAGTTTACAAAGTGAAGTCTATTGCATTATTATTGGCCACAGAGCTAAGGAGCACTGTAATAAATCAATATGTTTGTAAGTATCTGGCATGAAGAAACTCTAATAAGAACTTTCAAAATTTAGCAAACTGTTGTGGTAACAACAATCTGTATCTTTATAAAGAAGTATTTAACCATCTCCAACTTTTTCTCATATATTTGAATGCAGGACACAGGTTTTCCCCTAATCTCAGGAGCTGTGTGAATATATTGATTCCTAAGATATTGATTTCAGAAAATACTGTTTTTCTTGAATTTACAGTGAATCTTCTTTGCCCAAAATTTGAAAATTGTTGACTTAGATGATGAAACAGGACGTAAGAGAATCAAGAGCTATGTAAGAAAAATATATTAAATATTGACTTTTGAATTTACAGTGAACACTAGAAAGAAAACTTTCCACAACATATGACTAAATTTCAGAGATTCTTAGCAAAAATATGTTAAAATATATTATCAAATAACTGTGAAATTAAAATTTCCAATGGATTTATTTTATTTAGGCAGTAAGTCCAAGCTTCTCTACAAATTGTTTAGACATGAACTGCCTAGCAAATATTTGTGCCTTAGCAGTTCTTTCAAGAGAAGTAAAGAAACAAAATGGCTTTCTTACCAATATAAGAAAACGTCAAGATGACAAAGTAGGAATTGGCAGCAACTTACAGTCACTCTGGGACCTAGAATTTAGACACTTGAAAAACAACTGTTTATTGAGGAGAAGAAAATTTCTGAAGAAAAAGTCATTAAGACCGCTAAAACTCATGAAGAATAACAGCAAAAACAATAACAATAAAAACTCAGAAAAAAGAACATCACAGTCTTAAACACTTACCATGGCTAGGTATGGGGAAGGGGTACCTGACTGCCCAAATGTGAGGCAAGACCAGAGAAAGCTGTCAGCCATCAGCTATAGCAATAAACAGTGGGCCATCAGTGCTAGTCAAAACAGGAAGAAAATAAAAAGAAATGGTTATTGTGACCTGATAACACAGTGTGGGTTCTTACTCTGAAACTAACACTTTCCACTCCCTCTTGTCTTTGGAGAAAACAAAATATATACCATAGTATGCACAATATTTAGCAGTATAATCTAAAGTCATTTTAAATGTCTTTATTGCTTAAGACTAAACTACACTAGGTATCCAAGGTCACAGTGTAACTACACATCAGTGTCTCTGAGGTCACCTTACTGCAATTAGAGGGAATAAGATGGCAACAAGAAACTGCCATAGATAGTTCTGGTCCGTTATCTGCGAGGAATTTAAGCAGTGAGAACTTCAGGCAATGGAGAACCCAGTAATGGGCATCACCACCTTTGTGCTGAGGAGCCAGGCTGCTCACATGTGATTGGTGAGGGGACTGAAGTTAAAAGTGATGGGACTGAGACCACAGGGTTTCTTGATGCCCCATGCTGCCTCCTTCTCAGTTAGAATTTAGTGTTCTGTTGGCTTGCCCTACCCACATGAGTGGTCAGATATTATGAGAGATGAGCCTACCCATATCACATTAAAGTTAAAATAAAGAGACTGCAGGAAAAGAAAACCATACAAAACTTCAAAGGGAAAATTCTAAACTTTCATGTAGACAAGCACATCAGAATAACGAGATTTCGCTGCAGAAGGACTAGAGTCCAGAATGACATGTTTAATTCCCAAAGGAAATAATAATAAACATAGATTACCATCTATAATAATACTGGTCCTCAAAACTGAAAGAGAAATAAAGTTTGTCAGTATAATCATAAACTAAAAAAATAATTAGTGATAAATAATACTGTTTGCAAAAAATGAAAGCCTCTGGAACATGGAAGAGGTAGAACAGTTAACCTCAGAAGTATTAAATCATGAAACATTAGCAAAGCAAGAAATAGCAGTAATTTTGACATACTTTTGTTTAATAAATCTAAATGTAAATAGTATTAATTATAAAATTATGACAACACTCACATTTGGATTGAAAATGAAACCCAGCTTGTTGTTTATAAGAAACACATCTGACTAGCAAAGATACACAAAGAGAAAGTTAAAGGATGGAAATCTACATTCCAGGTACAAAGAACCTGTAGACAAGCACAGCTAGCTCTACTCCCACCTGACAAAGTGTCTTTTAACTTAAAATTAGACAGAAGAGACAAAGGAAGTTAGTGCACATTGATCAAGATAACAATTCCCTGAGACAATGTAGCAGTTATTAAAATACATGAACCAAATATTGCTGTACCTAAATTCATGGAAGAAACACTACTAAATGTAGTAGAATACCTAAGTCCCAACACAATAATAGCAGGTGACTGATACTGTACCATCATCAATAGATAGAATATCTAGACAACAAAAACAACTACCATGATAGTTAAAATACACCATAAGTTAAGACTTAAAGTAATCCTTAAGGCATATGAAAATTGAAATAGGAGATGGGCGTGGTGGCACACGCCTGTAATCCTAGCACTTGGGAGGCTGAGGCTGGAGGATTAGTGCGAGTTTGAGACCAGCCCGGGCTACAAAAGTGAGCTCAAGACCAGCCTGAACTGCATAGCAAGATCCTGTCTTTAAAAGACAAAAAAAAAAAAAAAAAAAAAAAAAAAAAAAAAAAAAAAAAAAAAAAAAAATAAAAAAAAAATATAAAAATA
>PVJA010000415.1:0-38115 GCA_004027025.1 Myocastor coypus
AACATAGGTGCACAGATATCGCTATGGTATGAAGTTTTCAGTTCTTCTGGGAAAATTCCCAGTAGGGGGATAGCTGGATTGAACGGAACTTCCAATTCTAGTTTTGTAAGGATCCTGCACACTGCTTTCCATAATGGTTGCACCAATCTGCATTCCCACCAGCAGTGGAGAAGGGTTCCTTTTTCCCCACAGCCTCTCCGCATTTGTTGCTGGTTGATTTCTTTATGATAGCCATCCTTACTGGGGTGAGGTGGTATCTAAGTGTTGTTTTGATTTGCATTTCACGAATAGCTAGCGATGGGGAGCATTTCTTCATGTATTTGTAGGCTTGCTGTATTTCTTTCTCTGAGAAGTGAGTGTTCATCTCATCTCAGATGCCCATTTCTGGATTGGGTCTTTGAATTTTGGGACCCTAATGGTTTTTAGTTCTTTGTAGATTCTAGATAGAAGACCTTTGTCTGAGGATTTCTTGATGACATTCTTTCTATAGTGATGGAATCTGTGTTGTTTCAACATTCATTTGTGCGAACAGTGATGTTTAACATTTTTCATGTATTTATTGGCTATGTGCACTTCTTTTGTGACATATTTATTCACTTCAGTTGCCCATGTTTTGGACTAGGTCTCTTATTTTGGTGGTCTAATACTGAGCTCTTCATATATTCTAGGTATTAGTCCTCTAAGAAGTAGCTAGCAAAAATGCTTGCCCATTCTGTAAATTGTCTTTTCCCAATGCTGGCTGCTTCTCTTGCTGTACAGAAGTTCTTAATTTAACATGATTTCATTTGTTGATTCTTGGTGCTTGTGTAACTGGAGCTGTACTTAAAAAAAAAAAAAAAAAAAAAAAGTTGCCACCTACATTTATGTCTTCATGTGTCTTACAAAAGATTAAATGTTTCTGCTTTAACATTTAGTAGTTTGACCCATTTCCATTTTAGTTTACCACAAGGTGAGATATATTGGCCTAGATTCGATCTTCTGCATGTGGATAGCCAGTGTCCCAAGATTATTTATTAAAGAAGTTATCTTTCCTTCAGTGCATGTTTTTGGCCTTTTTGATAAAGATCAGACAGCTGAATGTGCCTGGGGCTATTTCTGCATTCTCTATTCTATTCCATTGATCCACATGTTGCTCCCCACTCCCGTGAATATCATATTGTTTCCTAGCTTTGTACCATAACTTAAGTCCAAAATTGTGATGCTTCCTGCCTTGCATAGTTGTCCATAGCTGATTTTGGTATTCTGGGTCTCCTCTGGTTCCATATGAATTTTAGGACTTTTTTTCTAGCTCAGTGAGGAATGTTGTTGATATTTTGATTAGGATGGCATTTAATCTATATATTGGTTATGGAAGCATGGTCATTTTGATTATATTGGCTCTGCCTATCCAGCAACAAAGGATATCTTTCCATTTTCTTTTCTTTTTTTTTTTTTTAGTGAGCAGAACATATTTATTGAGAGAAAGAAAGCTCCTGTCTGAGAGAGGGACAGGAGGGGGTCCTGAGTGGGTGTCCCTTTCTTTCCATTTTCTGATTTCCTTTCAATTTCCTTTTTCAGCATATAGTAGTTGCCAGTGTAGAGGCTTTTCACTTTCTTGGTTAGGTTCATTCTAAGTATTTATTTTTTTCTAAGTGCTACTATGAATGGTAGTGTTTCCTAATTTCTTCCTCTGTGAGACCATCACTGGTATGTAGCACAGCTGTGCATCAACAGTGGTATATAATTACTGATTTTTGTGTATTGATTCTGTATCATGTATCACTGCTGAATTTGGTTATTCTAGGAATCTTTCAGTGAAATTCTTTGGGTCTTTATATAGAGGATCGTGTTGTTTGCAAATAACCATAATTTGACTTCTTTTTCTATGCATATGCCTTTTTTTCTCTCATCTGCTTGCCTTGGCTAACTTTTTGAATATGAAACTGAATAGGAGCAGTGATAGTGGACACTCTTATCTTGTTCCTTCTTTAAATTTTGTAGAAATTCATCTAATGGCTTTGCTATGCTCTAAATGTTTGTGTCTCTCAAATTCCTATGTTGAAACCTAGCCCCCAAGATGATGTTTTAAGAGGCAGGGCCATTAGAAGGGTTTCTCCTTGTGTGGAGGCTATCAGTGCCTTACCGAAGAGATCTGAGAACTATCCACCACTGTTACGACACAACATTTGTCCTCCTGCCACATGATGACAGTGAAAGGGGCCAGCCGTGGAGCCGGAGAGCAGTTCTCACCAGACATCAAGTGCCAGTGCCTTCACTCTGGTCTTCCTGGCCGCCAGAAATATCAGAAATAAATTTCTGTTGTTTAAAAGTCTGCTAGAGTGGCACAAATAAGCTCAGCGACAAATTCAGTTTACTATGTAGACAGAAGACTGTCCTCACTTTCTTCTTGCCTCACTATTGATAAGTTCTGAAAGATTCCTTGTTTCAAGACCCAAGCAAAAACAGATTCATGTCATCCCTTTTAGAGAAATTCATGAATTAGAAGGCAAAATATTTAGGATGTCCCACCTATTTTGCATCTACCCAAGTGTGTTTGTTGGGTCCCAAAAACAGAGGACGTAGGACAGAGGGAATCTGACTGATCCAGAGGTTGCCTCTTACAATGTATTGTGGACATGGCTCTACCACTACCCTGAGTCTCACTCTGTAGAGTGTAGAACATCATGACTCTTCTATTTAGGTGGAAGCACAGGGCATACTGCAGACCTCTGTAAGTGTGGCTTAAGAAGCAAGACAGGGAAGCACTGTACCATGAGGGACGTTTACTGTGGTAGATCCCAATAAAGCTACAAAAAGTGGGCCAACGTGAGGAAGTCCTGTACCATCTTAATCTTAACGGAAGGACTTCAGAACACACTCCTGAACTAACATGGTTTTGGTCAAATGCGAGCAAGCACTAACTCCCCTCTCACAATGCCCACCCTGCTTTACCTCAGCTGTTTTTAAATCTGATTATACTGTTGGAATCCCTGGATAACAATGCATCCTGCCTTCCCAAAATTAAATTGAACTTTCTGGTGGGAGGAAGTGATATTTCTAAGCGCCCACAAGTGACAGACAATATGTAGGCAGGTCCTCACTTGGTTCTCCTTACAGCAGCACTGCTAAGGCTGAATGCAAACACCACTGACTCTGCATGGGAATCAGGTGGTTCGTGCGAGGTTGAGACCAGAACCCAGACACTCCAATGTCCATTTTACATGACAGAAGTCACTTCCATGTAATGTGTTCACATAAGATAGCCTAACATTTGCGAATAAAAAGGTATTTTTTCATATAAAATATAAGAGTAGAATAGAACAACAAAAACACAATGATCAATCCACAATATCCAAAAGCCTGAAATATCAGATGAAACACAGGGAAAGTTGTTCATGTCTAAATTTGAGCAAAGATAACTTTACAACAGAAGTAAAAAATGAAACTGTGGGGGAGGGGGTAGCGAGAGAGGTCAGGGGACCAAAGTGTCGCTTAGGAAAGCTTAGGCAAGCCCGGGGACTGTAGTTTGATGCCAACACCACATGCCATGCTGGCCAGAGTCCACGTGTAGTGGCCCTGTAATCCCAGTCTGGGAAGGCTGAAAACAGGAGGATCACTATGAGTCTGATCTGTGTAGTGACACCCTGCAACAACCAAATAATTAAAAAAAAAAAAAAAGAAGAAGAAAAGAAAAGAAAAAAAATAGACGACTCCTTCAAATGGGCAAACTGGCTGGGGAGACATCTCAGAAGTCTAGGCATCTACCTAGCAAGTCCAAGTAACTAGGTTTGATCACCAGTACCACATGCCATGTTGGCCCTGGGCACCAAGCTGGCCACCAAAACCGTGTGATGGCACATACCTGTAATTTTAATGCTAGAGAAGCTGAAACAGGAGGATCACTATGAGTCATAGCTGTATAGCAAGATCCTACACCAAATAAATAATAATAATTATTATTATTTTGTTATTATTATTTTGCGGGACCAGGGTTCAAACTCACAACCTTGTACTTCCCAGGCAGGCACTTGTGCCACAGAGCTATCTCCCTGGCCCAAATAAATAATAATAATAATAATAATAATAATCAGACAAGCCGGGCATGGTGGCTCACGCCTGTAACCTCAGCACTTGGGAGGCTGAGGCAGGAGGATTGGTGCGAGTTCCAGACCAGCCTGGGCTACAAAAGTGAGCTCAAGGTCAGCCTCAACTGCATAGCAAGACCCTGTCTCAAAAAGACCAAAAATAATAATAATAATAATAATAATAATAATAATAATCAGACAAACTTCCTTCTGCTAATAGACAGGATATAGGTAATCATTAAGAGGAGTAGAGAGAAGAACATGAACTGTAAATGAAAGATCCTGGAATACCTGACAACAGCTATCATGCAAGCAAGAAGTGCCAGGGCAGAGCTAATATGAAAATTAAAGTCTGAATTGCTCAGGATCAATGCCCTCTTAAAATTATTATTATTATTATTGTTATTAAAGATTATTAGTTCAGTGGGAAGAATAGTCAACAGAAAAGGGAACAAGACCCAAGCAGTTTTTAGTAACTTAGTAACTTGAGAAGCTGATGTGAATACAGTGCATCACTAACTATGAAACTGTACTGCCTGATACTGTAAGGCATATAAAATGTTATAAAAACTAAACAGATTTCAGGGTAATACTGAAATAGATCTGTAAGAAATTATTTTTATAGAAATTAAAAATGTAAATAAGATAAAAATTTACCTTACTAGCACTAAGGAATAAAATTGACATTAGCACAAAAGCAAAATCAGCAAAGGAAATAAAAAGCAGAAACAGTCCATAACTATGAGGAAATAACAGGGTAAACAGGCAACAGGGGGATCTTTTACAAAAGAAAGGGGTTGAAGAGATAGAGGACGGAAAGGGAGTGGATGAAAAAGAATTAAAATGTGAGAGCTGGGGAGATAGCTCAGTGGCATAAGTACCTGCCTGGCAAGTGCAAAGTCCCAGGTTAGATGCTTGGTACCAAAAAAAAAAAGATGTGTTACAGACCTGTCAACTTCCCATTAGGATTATAATCATTATGTACTATAAACACTCATAAAAATAAAAATAAATAAAAGATGAATCAAAGAAAAAGAAGCAATGAGTGGGCAAAGCGCATAGGGGGAAGGTGCCACACAATTTAACTAGTTTTTCTCAAATTCTATGTATTTTCAAGATAAGAGAAAATACTGTGCATTCACCAGCTCTTGCTGTGAGGTGGGCAAGTTCAGGCACAATTCTGGGAGAGGGGAAGGGGCTGGCTAGAGTGGGGGAGGTAATAAGTGGCCAGCAATACATGAGGTTAAGGTGTAACTGAGTGCACGCTCCCCCTCCCACGCAGGCCCCCGCCACGTGCCCACTGCCTGGCTGAGGGGAGGGCAGGTTGGGAAGGCCAGGCCCAGGTCACCTCAGGGCAGAGGGTGGGAACTTGTGCAGCCCCAGGAGGGGAAACACAGAGCTATGCTCTAGGCTAAGCAAGATTGCCTCCAGCCTTGTTTTATTGAATTTCTTTGAAGAAATGAAAACAAATGGAACTAAAGTAATAATCAAAATTATAACTGAAGTTATAATTTTCATTCCTAAAATGAAAACAAATAGTTCAGTATATGGATCAAAAGTACTTACAGTGTTCCACGCAAAGTTAATAAAAAGAGATCAGAACTAGCCATAACATACCAAACTGAATTATAAGGACCAGTTATTATTGCTGTTTATTACTATTATTATTATTATTATTATTATTATTATTATCACCATCATCTTCATCAACATCAGTCCAGGCTATAAGCCAAGATTAAAAAAAAAAAATAAAGGTTATATTAAAAGAAAAAGTTGAATAGCCTCAGACATGCTAACAAAGCATTAGAGGAAAAGACAACACCTCTAGAATTTTGAGAAAAACATCTCAACCCAGAATTTCATACTAGATTCTGGTTTCTATATGAAAGCAAGTCATAAGAAAATAAATGCTGTATGTGCTTGTGCTAAAAGTTACCTATAAATACATGATGGAAAGATCAAACCACCTTGATGTAGATATACACAACACAACACACACAATTTAGATCTCAAGCATAAAGCCATAAAACAGCAGAAATGAGCACCAGCTGAAGAATCAGAATAAATTCTAACCAACTTTTAAAATGAAAGCAAATTATCAAAGGTCGTCTCTGAAAATAAATAACTATTTGCCTAGGAGGCTTAATACACTAAAGAAAACAAGAACCACAACAATGATTTAAAAATGTATTAAAACATGGTACCTGGAGTTGATCTCCGTAAATATCTTTCTGTGTTTATTATCAGTAGCCACTGTGCACTGATTTCACATCAGCTTCTCAAGTTTTAGGACACTAGCCAGATAGTCTATGGAAAGCACTGGCTGGCTTACGTGAATATGTGTACTGTAAGACTTACTTTCTGTGCTATGAATGCAATATAATGCCATTTTTCAAAATACATGATGGATCTACATGAATATATGGTGGTTATAAATCTTACTAAAATAGGGAAAACAGCTGTTTGCCAAAAAGTATCATCAGCTATCTATGGTCCATCTCATTATGCACCAGGAGATAGGAGATTTAGGTAAAATATTCTTTGATGCTTTAGAAAAAATTCTTCAACTTTTAAAGATCTCAAAATTCTTCAAGTGCATTAGTAAGAATTTGTTTCTAATTCAAAAACTATTCTCTTTCAACAAATTTAAATCAAGTTGGTAACTGCCAGGAAGGAATTCGTCACCTTTAAGAAAAAGGAGATTAACTTTCTTGACAAATACATGAACAAAAAAGTCTCACAGTGTGGATGATGCCCTTCAATTTCTGTACAAACCAACTCCTGTCTCTTCTCTCTTTGACAATTGTGCTCATCTCAGAATTTCACAAAGTACTGTAAAATTTGATGGTGCTTTCTGAAAAGCGCTAGTGTTCCAATTACTGTTTCAAAAGACTCTTTGGGCAACATCAGGCTTAGATATATAAAAAGCATTCTTGTATGTCAAAAGGACTTCATGTTGCTTTTGTTAACAGACTAATGGGTATAACGGTGCAAACAGATACAAAAGGCTCCTTTACACTAGCATATTGTTTTTAATTTACTCATTTTGATGGCCCATTGAACTTAAAGCACACTATAAAAAATACAAAATTAGATTAGGAAATCTCTTTTCAATAAAGAATATATAAGCTTCTACAATGATTCTTAATGTATTTGCTTAAATTTTTATTTTAGGGAAGTAGCTTAAATACATAGCACATTAGAATTTTATCATTGCAAACCAACATTAGAAAAGACTCCCATCTCGTTAAAACAAAAGACATTCTTATAAGTAGAAAATCAATCACCACAACCACTAAATGTCACAGCTCAACATCAGCAAGAAGCACTGATAATTGTTAGTTATACACTGCACCAATGATATATATCCTCAGTCAAGGAAGTAGGTGCCAGGTTTTTAGAAAACTGTACATATATTGATTTTACATTTATTTAATGTGGCCATTGTAAGACACTTTATTCTTCTGATAAACTATGATTGCTTATCAAAAGATTCTATAATTCAAGAGAAACATTCATAACTTGTGTGTGAAAATGAAAACCACTAGCCCACAGAAATCATGCCACAAAATCCAATTTTGTGGATTTATGGCAGAAAGACACTAAACTACTGTCTTGCAGAAACTGCAGACCAGTCACCGAAGTCTAAGTGGCAAGGCAGTAATGATGAAGGTGACACATCTCCCTGCCACAGCTGTTAATCAGCTTACTACTACTTACCTTATTGACATTCTTGTAATTACTTTTCCTAAGGCACATTTGTGCGAAACATATTTTACTTTAATTATGAGCAATTGGAAGCAAGTCTAATACGCAAAAGGAATAATCAGGGTCCCCGGGATGCAGGTGTAAGGCTCGTGGAACATACTCCAGAGCACCTGGGCTCGGCTAAGGCCATGGCACTCGCGGCCAGCAGGACCCCCACTGTTCCTCCTGCCATACCTTGCCGTCCTCTGAACACACGCCCATGTGCTCTCCACTTTCATCCAGGCTAATCTGATTTATCTTCACAGGACTCTATTAAAGACAAGCAAAAAAAAAAAAAGAGACATAACCATTCAAGAGAATACACATCAATAGTCAAAAGTTTACTCTTTATAAAGAGTAAGATGTACAAATGGTTTACTTTAGTTTCTTGACTTAAAGACACATTTTTTTTTAACAAATTCAAATGGTAAAACACAGCTATTCCCAGACATGTAATAAGCCCCCAAACCTAGGATTTCCCGAAATTTTCCATTTCACATACCTAGTTCATCTGAGCTAAAATGTTGTTTCTTACATGTTGTACACCTTCTGAATCAGTTCTGCTTATTTATATTCTACACTTACCTTTCTCACCCATACTCCAATAAATAAACAAAAGACAAAATAAAGTCACTATATTAATAACATTTTTAGATGCTTGATTTCATTTACCAGCCAATCTACTTGTTCTTCTTTTATAAATTACTAAATCAACTTGTCATGTATACTTTATATTTAGTATTTTTCTGGGAAAACTACAATCCAATTGACATTAATTGTCATTCTTTCAAGCAATTTCAAACTTAAGAATCTATTAACATAGAAACCAGGCTTTCTAGTTTGGGGAACATTTTCCAAAGAGTAAATGTACAGCTATATTTTAATACTGATATAGCCTTCCAGTATTCTATTACCCAACAGTTTACTTATCAAAACTTTTACAGATCTATTTTTTTTAACAGAAGTAAAAATGAGCCCTTGCTGTCAATATTTAAAAACAGCAAGGTCTTCTTCTTTTTGGTTTTTAAATGATGACAATTTCCAACTAACGTACACAGAACAAGCTAGGAACAACCCAACCATGATAAGGAAGCCTGTGGCAGTGACAAGAACTTGCAAATTAGTTTTTATTTTAATTATCTGACTTTGACATTTTGGTGAGCTCAGTGGAAATGCACAAAACTAAATGCTAGATCTTCAACTGAAAAATAGCTCAGAATCAATTAGAGAAAGTCAGGGGTAAACAGAAGTCTAAGACCTTGGTGGGGCTACCTACTGAGGGAAATTGCCTTGACAACAGGATGAGACAGCTGGCTAGGGAATTCCTTCACATCTACATCGTCCAATCACCATGCAGAAACACCCCTAGGATGCAGCCTACAGCGAACAATGCTAGTTCTTTAAGTTTCTAGGGGCTGGGGAAATAGCGCAGTAGAATAAGTGCTTGCCCGGCAAGACAAGGGCCTGAGTTCAATCCCTGGTTCTGCAAAATAAATAAATAAATTAATTAATTAATTAAAGTTTCTAGAATTTCAGAAAAGACAAACACCCTCAGATAGATGTGTGGTCTACTTTGTAGGAGATTAAACTGAAGCCCAGGGCAGAAATTCAACAAAGCCAAAAATACAGCCAGGATTATAACCAGAGGAAGGAGTGAAGGTGAAGACAGAGCCCAGGCTACCTGACATAGCACCCGGCAGAACATTCTGATTTCCAACCAAGTCTGCACAGCAGCCTCAACAGTCTCCTCTGGATCAATGCATCCTCAAATAGAACATCTTCTCTTTAACAGTTCCTCTATTCTGATATTGTGCTCATCAAACTTTTTTTTTTTTTTTTTTTTTTTTTGTCTTTTTGAGACAGGATCTCGTTGTGCAGTTCAGGCTGGCCTTGAGCTCACTTCGTAGCCCAGGCTGGTCTTGAACTCGCACCAATCCTCCAGCCTCAGCCTCATGAGTGCTGGGATTACAGGCGTGCGCCACCACGCCCGGCTAATCATCAAACATTTTCATATTGTTTTACTCTTGGCAACAATCAACCCCCATTTACTTCAGTTGTACTTTAATTGGTATCCTATTACAATTTGCCTAAAATCATTATTTAACAGGTGTGGAGCCTAGGTTTTCTGTCCTAGTCAATACTGCCTAGATGTGACTACTAAAACTGTAGGGTGAATTACCTAAAGTTAAATGAAATTCAGATTCAGTTTGCCAGTTGGAAAGAACACACACCAATGGCTCGGAAGCGGTGAGGACTAGCGGTGCTGTCACCACAGAGCATCTTCTTCACTGCCAATTCTGTTGGGCAGTGCTACTTTCTGCCTACAAAACCAAGGCAGATGGAATGCTGCCAGAAAATGGCCTTCTTAAGTACAATCTATCCCTACAGTTACATAGCTATCCCATATACAAGTCATATTTTATGTAATTTGTTGTTGGACTCCATTCCTGAAAGGTTCATGCCTTGTCCCAGTATTCTCTGCCTCACAAGGATCCATCCAAAGACCTGGCATACATAGTCTCTGATAACCCCAGAACAAAGAAGTCAACTGAGGATGGTTACCTCCACCTTATAATAAGGAAAATAAAGGCACAAGAGTTTCTATGAATGGTGGAAAGCCAGGGTGCTAGGAAACTATGAAGCCACACAAGCAAATTAACCCATCTTCTTATCACAACATGATGCTCCTCAAATAGAAATGCTTATAGCATTCTCTTTACCTCCTACCTCTGCTAGCATTAGAATCTTTACATTTTTTTCTGCGAATGATCAATATGCATTCATTCATTTCTCTAATAAACTTAGCAGTATTCTTACATACATTGGTCAATTAATTTGCTCTTCTGTAAAATGTCTGTTCACATCTTTTACTAATTTTTCTATTAACTTTAAAAAAATTATATTCACACAGACACTGTAAGTGTGATCTCCTTTTTCTTTATTTTGGAAGATAGTTATTGCTATAGTTATTATGGTTGAGCCCTAAATCCTTTTAGGATTCTTTTTATCCTCTTCTAAAAGAAAACCCAGGTGGGCTAGTCCCCTGCTTAAATAATCCATCCCTCTACTCCTGAAGAGAATCAGGTTCCAAAAAATAAATATTTATAAATACTGAGATAACTTGCTCAGTTTTTAAGTGTGATCTCTGTCTTATATCAATTCAACACAGATTTGACTAAAGAGGATGTCTACAGCATATCTTGATATCTTGTAAGTCATTTATTCCTTGGATTTTCTCAAAAGAATTAATTTTCTGTGTGAATTTAAGATGACTTGAGCTGCAAAGGATAATGCTCATTATTCAATTCTAACTTACTTTCCCTGCTTCTGTGACACTGTATTTGTCCAGTTCCCCTTTCTAGTTGCTTTTTGTCAGTGTAGCAAAAACAAAAACCTGGGTACAGTGGTGCAGACCTCTAATTCCATGGAGGTTAAGGCAGGTGGACAGCAGTGAATTTAAGGCCAGCCTTAAGGACACAAGAGTACACCTTTAAGAAAACATGCATATGCAAAAAATGTTTCCTTCCTCATTTTACCAGGTGTACATAACCTTACAATAACAAACTCAACAAGGATATTCAGAAAAAGTACAAGCAAATATCACTAATGAACATAAATGTCCTTGGGATTTTTCCCAAGTATAATGAAACTAACACATAGCAAAAAGACAAGTTTCATCCACAAACATAAAGGTGGGTTTAACATAGGGATATTAACAATATAATCCTCATTTGCTGCAGTGGTTGATACATTGTGTCAACTTGGCTGGATGACTCAGCAGTCCAGTTCCCTATTGGTGGGAGTCCTGCCCTGGGGTATGACCGGGGCCTGCCTAGGATATGATTGGCTCCTCCCTAGAGTGGGATCAAGGGTCCATCCTGGGGTATGATTGGTTCCACCCTAGGGCACAATGGGCCCACCTCAGAATGACTGAGCACAAAGAGACTTTTTAAAGGGCTGAGGAAAGAGTCAAGACTTCACTTCTTCGGAGAAGCTTGTCTTCTCATTCAGACTGGACTTCATCCTCTGGCTTGTAGCATAGACTTTTCAGCCTTCAGCTTGGATCTTTTGCCATCCACTGCAGACTCTTCAGTGTCCATTACAGACACTTCAGTCTTCCATCGCGGACTCATCAGCCAATGGATAGAGACTTACAGGGAGCACTGTAGTGAAGTTGAGACCTCGGGACTGAATTCTTCAGTCCAGAGCATGTAGATGCCCTCTGCACGCTTCCTCATCTGACTCTGTGGCTGACTATTGTAAGCTGATCTTACAATTCCTTATATATTATATATTTTGTGTTAATATCCATTCCTTATATCTGTTCTGTTCCTCTAAGTAAAACCCTGACCAATACAAAATATGAAGAAGTAGATGAAACTCAATACCTATTTATGATAAACTCTTAGCACATTAGCAAAGAATTTCTTCAGTTTTCTAAAGTGTACTTACGAGGGGTTGGCAAATACACACTGTACTGTACTTAATGGTAAAATGCTGAAACCTTTCCCCTTATTTCCTTTATATTGATTTTTCTAATCCATAAACATGAGCTTTTCTCCATTTATTCAGGTCTTCTTCAATGTCTCTGAGGATGGTTTTACACTTCTCCCTTTTGAAGTCTTACACATTTGACAGTTTCTTTCAAGCAGTTTTTAAGGAAATTTGAATTTTTAACTTAACATCAAGCAAGGGAGTGAACTCACAAAAGAAAAGGTACAGACTGTTAAGTAAACAAGAGGCAACCTCACCAATAAAATTAAAAACATCGAGATATTTTGCCTATGGAATCACCTAAAGTTTTTTGTTGGTTTTTTTTTTACATATCTGGTTGGGCAAAGGAGTACTAAAATGAGCATTCTTATACTCCTAATGACAATTTAAATGTAAAAAAATTCTGAAAGGCATCAGAATCCTTTAAAATATATATTATCTATTACAATAAACAAAAAGCACTTTTTCATAGCAGTGTTCTTTTGTATGACACTGAGCAATATAAATTATTTGAATTTCTAAAAGCTAAGAATCAAAAGATAAAATTAATAAAGTCTTCAAAAATACTAGATAGCATAATAAGCTTTTGGGCTTTGTCCAAAGCATGGTCTGGTCTTTGCCCTTAGCTTCTGAGAAACAGTCTGTGTCTGTACTGCTGTAAATATCTTGATCAAAGGCAAGCAGTTGGTGTCACCTCATATGTGGGGGTAAAATACATCCGAAAGTATTAGAGTAGGAATTAGCCATGAAAAAAAAAAAAAAATCCATGTGGTTTAGAGGCAGGTTTTAGGGTGACCTGGAGGCTGAGTTAACTTGTCAAGCTTTCACATGTGTGTAGCACAATTTCCATGAAAACCCAGACTACAGAGGCCTCAAGATAAGTCATCTGTGGCAGGCTCAGCTCCAACCCAGGAGAGTGACACATCCCCAAGGCAAGGGAAACTTCTCTTCGGGAACCTGCCAGGCTGGTGCTGTGTGCTTTCTGCCTTTGGCTGATTTGTAATCTATGTATTTTTCCCTTTAATAAACTATGTACATAAGCATAGCAGTCTTCCTTGAGTGTGTCCTCTACTTAATTAACCAAACACAACATGGGCTTGGGAACTCCTGGAAAAGTGGTGGTGAACCTATGGCACTCATGCTATCACGTTTTCCTTTTCAGACAAAAGATGTTAATATATGAGCTGTTTTTCTTCTAAACTAGAACTGCAGTATGCAGGTTTAATTGCAATGTTGACATTTCGCAATGAATAAGTGGGTTTTGGGTTGTAGTCTGGCACTCGGTCTCTAAAAGGTTTGCCATTTCTGCCCTACAACTTTCAGTTGGTATCCGAAGTCCTGGGCAGAGTTGGCCATCTGGAGAGTTATGCTTTCAAACTTCAAAGCTTGGCTAAGCATGACCCAATATTTACAAACAGGACATTACTTACGGGTATGTTATGTCAAAGTAAGTGGAAACAGACCCACTAACATGGTACCATTGTTGCATACACACACTCAGATATTAACCATTTAACAGAATACTGTGAGTGTCACTCAGGCAGTTTACACACCGACTATCCACAGTGTCACTTGGGCAGCTGTCATTTCAACCAGTCAATTATTGGACTGAATAAATGTGATAAAATTATCACTTTCATATCTACCAATAGTTTTTACCTTATAAGGATTTAATGAAAAAATACCGCTTTTAGGTATTCTGGATTTAAATAATTGGACTAGTAAGCAGTCAAGTTGTCCCTTTCTATATGTGCTAGTTTTCTACAAGTATTTGTAGTCATAGGATACATGTTTTACAAAAATAGCTAAGTAGCAAATTTATTAATCTAAAAAAAAACCAAATCAGTATTAATTTTTAAAGCCATCATTCTACTGAACTTCAGCATGTAGTATTTTTATTTATTTATCTGCATACTTAATACAGGGTCTTGCTACACAACTCAGACTTGTAATGATCCTCCAGGTTCAGCCTCCCCAGTGCTGGGATTACAGGAGTGTGACACTAAGCTAGGTTTCAGGGCCCAGGACAGTGCACCTGGCATTCCAGGGCCAGGGCAGCATGTGGTATATAGCTGACTGAACCCGGGTCCCCGAGCTTGCCAGGCAGGCACTTAGACCTATGAGCTATCTCCCCACCTCTTGCATACTTTCAGGTGAATAACTGAGTACCATCATACACATGCTTCCTTTACATAACTGTTCCATATTTAATGAAGAATAAACAAGAGGATCTTAGTACCACAGCTACCAGTGATGCCTGAAACTGCCCTACCACCCAGGACTACTACTCATGAATAGAGTCAATATCTGACATATCCGTGCCATTCCTTATCTATCGGGGACAAAGGAACAACAGAAAGGCTGCAGGAGGCCCACACACTGAAGGGGCATGGGCTCTGAGGTTCCCTGTTTTCAATGACCAGCTTTTCTATACCTTTTAGCTTAACGGCTGAGAAGCAGAAAGTGTCACGGCTAAACATGCAACTTGGGGGTGTGTGTTTGCAAAATGGGTTAACAGAGTAGATAGGGGGGGAAAAAGAAGGGGACCAAAGAAGACAAGACCAGAGAGAAACAGCCTCAGCTATATTTTACATTAAGTACAATTTTATTCCTAACGGAGAGATGTTTGGAATTCTGGACAATATAAGCGAGTTTGTTCAAAAATCAATAATGTCAAGCTGACACTATAGAATGTACAAAAATGTTTCCTTAATGGAATAAAAAAAGATGTCTGAGTAAGCAGGAGGGGGTAAGGACTAGCTCACACCTTCTAAGTCCACATCCACTACGGGTGGTCTCAACTTCTTAAATTTAAAGAAAAGGCAAAATTGCCAACATGTACACCTCATGTGATAATCAATTACCTAATGCAAAATGCTTGAAATAAATACACTTAGTATGGATTATGCCAGCTCTTCAATTAGAAATAAATTCGCGGTCATTTCCAAAGCTGCTTTTAATGGTGCTCTTTGTGCCAACTCCCTCTCCCCCGACAGTCCTCATCATCCTACCTTAAGCTATTGGTGCCCCAACCGCGAACCTAGGAAATCAATCTGCTAATGTATAATTTGTAAGGCTCCTCTGACTAACAAATGGATAATTGATTCCTTCACAAATGCTGCATCCCCACGGACCTAGAGTGGACTGAATAAGAAACAGAAGACAGGATTTCATTTTCTGCTTGCAAAGATCTACCAGTTTGATTCACACACTGAGTATTACGTGGCTAAAGATGCAGCCCAGTGTTTTCCTCACAGTTCAAGAGCAAGCCACACTTTTGTTGCATGTGTAAAAAGCAAATGTTTGTTCTCCATATTAGGAAACGCTCATTTAACTGTTTGTTTTACTCTCTACCAAAGGCATGCCCCAGAGACAGGCAACACTTCTATCCAGACATAAGAAGCCTATGAAGACATACCTGATTGTAGATGTCCTACAAACTCACACAATGATTTCTCACTGATTCACTTTAAAGCCAGGAGGGCCCAACCAGTAAACTCTCAAACATTCTCTAGCACTAAATTGTGACTTGAATCAAGATGGAGAAGAAAAAAAAAAAGTAACAGCAAGCAATACTGAAACTAGAGAAGTTTTGTGAAGCTTTCCTGAAACACCCAAAATAATTAATCTAGGCAAAACCGAAGGAAAAAAACATAAGAGCTCTAACTAGCTCCTGAGGAGATGCCCTGCCCCTGGCCTCATATTGCCAAGTCACTCATGAGTCCAAAATATGAGGCACACTGAAAGCATGACTGCCTATGACTTCAAGCCTGTTCACTAGCAGGACCTCGCTGGTCTTCAGCCAAAGGAAGCTACTGAAGTGCTGGGAAAGGTCATGGGCCCCTCCGTGTTTTAAAACCAACAGAAGTCAGTCAGTCTCTAGGGGTCTTGGCATCTGAAACATTCCTCCACTGCCTCCACAATTCCTTCTCCTCAAGCACCTCTTGCTGTTTTGGTCACACTCTTTGGTCACCTGTCTAAGGCGGGGCACTCAGGCCTGCCTCACAATGATTGGTACCAACTCTACTCTAGCTCAGGCCTCACTGCAAGGTTGAGGGTCCTAATAACTGCTGCTCTACAGCCCAGCATCAGCCAACCCTTTCCAGATCCAGAACCTTGGTCTAGATTGTGGATTTCATATAACAACCCCACAGGTCAACTCAGACATCTAAATCAGAGTGTTAGAATCATTTCAGACCACTTCCTCATATTCTACACAAACAATCAGAAGGCATTAAGCCCTATTTTTTTTTTTTTTAACAATTTTCCTTTGTAGTACTACAGGGTAAACCCAGGAGCTCAAGCATGCTAGGTAAGTACTCTTAACCCTGAACTGTATGTCCAGCCCCTTTTATTTTTTTTGAGACAAGGCCTCACTTAATTATATAGTCTGGGCTCGAACATGTGATCCTCCTGCTTCAGCCTCCCAGGTACCAGGATCACAGGGTGGGCTGTCCCAGCTTTCTTAAGGTCTCTCAATCTCTTCTGTCTCTCTCTCTAGCTGCATGTGCAGATGATCTCATAATGAATACCTCCCTCCTCAAAGTGCCCCCAGGGACATGCCTGCAGCCCCTTCATACTCACCACCCCGAACCCAATCTTCATAGGTCTCACCCCACAGTCATCCTTTTAGAAGTAAATCAAACATGCTGCTATCATGTTCATGGTATGAATTCCTTAACCAAGCTTTCAACTAGACTGACCACATATCTCATTACCTTCACGTGTATCTACATAGGATAGCTACCTGAGGGTGACTTACCTACCTTCGTTCCCTTTCTTTCATTTGTTTGCTTTAGTGCTGGGGACTGAACCCAAGGTCTTTCCATGCTAAGCATGTGCTCTACCTCTTAGCTCCACTCCTAGGTACTACGGGTAAGTATTAACAACTCACCTCTTCCTATAAATACAGGGTCACCCTGTTGATACAACCCTTCTTCATTACCTGACTCCATCCCTTTCCAGGTCCATTCCCAGCCAGATTGAAAAGATGCAGAGGATGCAGACCTCCTGATTTTCTGAAGTGTTCCCCTTAACTCCCTATCTTTGTCTTAGAACAGGCTATGCACAGCCCTGCTCCCCTCCCCTCCCTAGAAAACTCCAGCTTTTTCTGTAAGAGCCAATGTAAGCATCCATCCCTCTGAGAAGGCACCCAGCTTCCTTCCTGCTGTGTGGGTCAGCCCCACATCACCTGGCTTCCAGGGGCACATCTCAGAACAAGTCACTTTGCTATGCACCCTGCCACCTACCTGTGAATACACAAGAGCAGAGTACTACTTTAATCTCAGCAGCTATCACAAGCACAAGCTCAAGGAGGCCATGGGTCCATCTCCCATAACCATAAAATAGGTGAGAACAGAAATAAACAAAATAACTGTAAGAAGATAACTACAGGAAGTAATAGACTAGAACAAAAAGAAAATATTGTCACAAGCTTTTGTGTTAGTTTCTCTTCTCTCTTGGTTGTAGGGTGTCAAGTACCTGGATTGAAGAACACTGACCCTTATTCCAAGGAACAAATTCTCCTTGCTGATGCCATTTCAGAACCTGGTGTGGCCGCTGCCGCCATTCTGGAACGATGGCTTTCTTCTCAAGGCAAAGTCTCTCTCCCTTTAATTCTAAGGCTGCAAAGAGTGGAGGGCTACCACCTCCTGTGATGCCCTCAGGCCACCTTTTCGATTCTGTGGTCCTTTCCCAGCAATGGAGATCCTCTCAGCTCTATCTTTGTAGTCCACAGCTTTATTAGAGCTTCTTTTCTGGCAAAACTTACAATATTTTTTTTTTTTTTTTTGCTTTTTGAGACAGGGTCTCACTATGCAGTTCAGGCTGGCTTTGAGCTCACTTCTGTGCCCAGGCTGGTCTCGAACTCGCAGCGATCCTCTTGCCTCAGCCTCCCAAGGGCTGGGATTACAGGCATGAGCCACCACACCCAGCAAAACTTACAATATTTTGAATCATCGTGCCTGGCTCTTTGCTCTTGATTTTCAACATAAATCTGGCTAATAGTTCCCAGTAACAACCATGCCACTGCCTCAATAGTTTGCTGCTTTGAAGTATCTTTTGAAAGATTAATCAGTCCACCATGCTTAATCTCAGTCTTAGGCAAAGTCTCTGGGCATGAGCAAATTCAGACAGACTTTTAGCCAAGCCACAGCACAAATCATCCCTAGTCCAACAACCAATGCAGTCCTTCCCAGCAGAAACCTCCCCCGTTTGGTCTTCACAGACAGGCCTTCTACCAGTCTTTTTGTCTGAGCTCTGACTAGAATCCCCAGAAACCTCCCCAACTATGATCCATTTATGATCCACTGGGATTATGGGTGATCTAAGGATCAGATTATGGGTCTGAATACTGCTGGGATTATAGGTGTGGCCTGAGGCAGAGGGCTTGAATGTAATATAAGAGAGACAGAAACAGACCCTCTCTCTGTTACTCTCTGTTGCCCTGGTTGGTCTGTTGCCTCTTGTTGTCATTTATTGCTGTCCTGCCACCATGAACTGGATGCTCTCTGACCTGTTTCACTCAGCCTTGGGCCAGCCGAATATGGACTGAAACCTTTAGTAACTCTGAGCTTCATGTTGGGTATCAGGTATTTGTCCCAGTAACAAGTGAAGAGTAACTGAGACATCTTTAAAAATGGTACTGCCCCAAAATAAGTCCCTAGGAAAGAGTGAGCTTCTGATATGCCCTTCCTCTTGGGGAACCTGATGGTTCAAATTTTCAGTATCAGGCCTGAATAGTGACTGAGCTGGTCATCCATGGTGACAATCTTGTCCCTGTGATACTGATGATAGTTAATACACAATAATATTTTTTAATGAGGATTTGAAGATTCTCCCCACTCTAAGATGAGTAACTACATCTGTTAAAGGCTGCTGAAAGAACCCTGAAGCTGCTGTTACAGATGGGAGAAGCAGTACTTTCATCATTAGTTCCTTCCAACTTGAGAAATAATTAGGAAATTAAAAAAAAAAAAAAAAAAACAGCAAAGTTACTTATTTTCTACTTTGGCAAGCCGAAGTGGTGATAAAATGTGGGATGATAACCAAATGTTACATTTAAAATGGGGGTGGTGGTGCATGCTTGTAATCCTAGCATTTGGAAGGCTGAGGCAGAAAGATCACCAGCAGCTGCAGGCCAGCCTGGGCTACATAGTGAGCTTCAGCCCAACCCTTAAACTACATAGTGAGACCCTGTCTCAAAAACAAAACAAAACAAAACAAAAAATAGTGTGACTTAACTGAAATAACCTTTTATTCCAAATGGCTCTTTGTTACTTACTATTAACTGACACTTTCAAAGGTTCACCCCTATTTATAGACACAAAGCTGATTTCTAAGTGGAAGGTATTTTAGTAAGTCATATGATAATTAAAAATTGAGCATACTGATATTGCTATTTTAATAATATGAAACAATTACACGTCTATCATGGGAGACTGCTGTATTTCTAATCTAACTCAAAAATGCTTCTCAAATGCCATATAATATTGCATTATAGCGAGCTCCTTCCCATTTGTGTGAAGTATGACTTCACAGCTGTCGTACTTCACACAAAGTGGCTACATGGGTCGGGGCTACCCCCTGACCCTGCAAAATTAATGTCAATAATATAAAATGAGTTCTTTCAGGTACACATAATACTTTATGTATATCCAGGTAGCCCTAATAAATATTCACTACTTTATACAAAAAGAATGTTATATGATAGGAAAATAAATGTATTAGGTGCCTTTATTTTCAACTAAAATATAACTTCCACTGTGATAAAAAAAACTCAAGCTAACCTATAGGAAATAAATGTCTACTTAAACTTGAAGATCCTGAAAATAATCTAAAAGAAACAAGATCTAGGAACGCAAGCCATGGAAGCTTTGAAGAGTGATGTTTAGAAGAGAAAAATCTTAATTTTCCCCATTAATTGTGATACTATTGTTTTTAACAATCGAGGTTAAAATACCTACGTTTATGAGAACACTGAAGAAAGATTAGTCTTTGCTGGTCAGTAAAATACTCCTGGATTTTTTTTTTTTTTTTTCTTACTTTTAAAAATCTGCAGTACCCAAGAGTCTCACCCATCTCTCTCACAAGAACACGACTGGTTTGGCTTCGATGCTATGAACTTGTAAGAACAGAGGCAAGGACCATGCGTGACCTCCTCTCACCCCTGCAAAGCCAGGCTGCTGTTCGTCTGGTCCTCACGACGGTTACCCTGCCACCACACCTACCAGGACCAGACAAGCTCAGCGACCGCAGTCACAAAACGGCCTTTCGGCCAACAGAAGACTTATTAGATGGATGCTGGGCTTCTAAATCCTAAAAACCTTTAAAAGCACAGGGAGGATTTGGAAGGGATTGCCTCCTAAGAAGCCATCATGCTGCTGAGTCCTAGAGCTCTCTTCCTTTTGTTAAGCTGCATCTTCTGCCTGCACTGCCACAGGTGTGTGCACAATGGCACGCGGCTGGCTTGTGCAGGGCACCAGGCAGTGACCCGGCACTCCAGACAGTCACTCACAATCTGGACACTGATTAAAGATTCCTTCAAAGAAGGAGAGAAATGAGCTTTCTATACACATCTCCTTTTTCATTTACATGAAGCACGGAATGTACTGCACACAGGTACAGTGGTGGTGAACACAGTAAAGGAGAACCGTGCCCTATTACGTGTATGAGCTGCTAAAATACAGTTCAAGCTAGAGGCAGGCATCTTCTGGGCTGCAGCCAAGCCTGCCATTTGCCCTCCACACTGAGACAGATGAAAGGCAAGCTGGAGCTGGAGTGCCTTCTTCCCAGGGCTGGCAGGGCCCACAACCTACTGCTGTTGAAAGTTAAATTTCCTTAACAACTCAGATGAGCATCTAGGGCAAGGTGCTTTCTGGTCTCCCCCACTGTGCCCTGAATGGTCATTGACAATGCTGAATGTGGCAGATAAAGAGAAAAAGACGTAAGACCTATATAAATTGAAGTGAGCCTGAAAAGAAATAAGGAGCCAATAAAGTTTCTCATTTTTGGTGAAGAATTCTGAGCGTGCTTAAACTCAGTTTTTGACTGTCATTAAAATATTCCAAATGTTGCACAGGTTCTGATGTTATCTATTTTTACAAGAACAATGCTATTAAAAGAATAAGTGTTTTTCCATACATAAACAACCCGAAGTAGAAAAAGTACAGTTTTCAAAATGGTGGCATACAGCATGTAAAGTAGGATTAAAAATTGCTCTTACACTGGGCAAACATGTTCTTTGTGTACACTTAAAAAGTCACTAGAGACACACTGAAAAGAATAACAGAAAAGAAAGTCATGAAGTCATCACTGTACTGCTGCAAGGGGATAATGAAGACCAATTTGCCAATTAGTGCATGAAACAAAAGAGCAACTAATATTGCCCAACACCCTACCCTACATGGAGAGAATACAAGAAAAAAATGGGCAAAGGAGGTCTGCTCTCAAGATGTTGTATAGCCCGTGCTCTAGCACTCTGACCACAACTCTGGTATATAAATTAAGAAGTCACTTCCAGATCATCACGTGACCAGAGCTATAACTGTGCATCTATAAGAACAAGGACTGTGGTTTATTCATTGTTATAACCCAGCATAGCACCTGAAAGTGATGGAGGAATAGGAAGGAATTATTACATGAATACTGAGTACGTTCTCTTCCTCGTGGAGTCATACAGTCTATGGACACTAAATGTCTCTGTGGAGAGAGGCAGGAAAGCACATTCCAGGCAGGCCCAAAGGACCACATGGGGGGCAGGGCATCATGATGTGGAAGGGCACTATCAAGGCCAACACACAAGTCCCAAAGCCCATACATAACTGTGTTATACTATAGGTATTAAGGAATCACCCTTGTGCTTTCAGAAAGGAGAATAACGAAGGACAGTGAGAAGACTGCTTGGCGGCTATGGGAAAGACAGGTGCAGAGAATGGCAAGACAGGTGGATCAGGTGGGTTTTACTGCAATAACCCAGGTGAAAAGCAATAAAGATGTGAACAAGAGTGGTGGCAATATAAAGAACCAGCAAGGCAAAGAACAAGCTGGAAGCAGTGTCAGAGGCTATAGAAGGAATAACATGGAAGTAAATACTGATGAGTGAAAGACAGCAGGGTCATCAGAAGACAGGACAGTGGGCAGGGATGCAGAAACCTTAGAATTTGAGTAGTGATTTCTTCCTGATTCCAGTAACGAGATTAAAAAAAAAAAAAAAATGAGACTTCACCTTATAAGTACACCAGTTCCCACTGAAACTGAAACGAGATCAACTCTCTAACCAAAAGGCTGTACCTTTAGCCTGCTGGGAGTAGTTTAATGCTGTCAGTCTGCAAGAATGCAGCAGAGGAGGCATAAGCAGTGCCTTCAGTTTCAATACCAACTCACAGCACACAAAGAATGGTTTTGTGGACTGGCAATTGAACTCAGGGCCTTTCCACTGAGCTACATCCCTAGCCCTGATGGTAATTTTTATTTTGAGATAGTCCTGCTAAGTTGTCCAGGCTGTGCTGAATTTCCTCAACACTCTAAACTCAAATCAGTCAAAACAAAGCCAGCTCTTCAGAGATACTCTCTCCTCTTTACCTTGGCCAACCTTGCTGACAGAGGAAGTCTGTTCCATTGCTTCTCACTATTCATTTGCCCCTCCCACATCCTTAGTCTCAAACAACAGGAGCATATGCCAAGAGCATATTAAACGGACAAAAGCTGAAAGCTTTCAATCTAAACTCAGGAACCCAGCCTAAGAAAAAATTCCTGAAATTCATCTCAAACCAGAAGAGACCTAGAATAGCGAAAGCAATCCTGGGCAACAAAAGCAAGTCGCAATCCCTGACTTAAAATTATATGACAAAGCTACTATGATAAAAAAGCATGGTACCAGAAAAAAAAAAAAAAGACCTGAGGACCAGTAGAACTGATTCGAAGATGCGGACACAGCTACAAACATATTCAACAATCTTATCTTTTACAAATTGGCCACATTTGTTCACTAGAAGAAAGATAGTCTATTTAATTAATGGTGCTGGAAAAAGTAGGTCCCTATTTGTCCAAGACTAAAACCCATGTCTATCCCTATGCTCTAAAGTCAAAATAGATCAAAGATCTAAATATTAAAAGAGAAACACTAAATTTACTAGAAGAAAAAGTAGGTAGAAATCTTGAAGACACAAGAGTAGGCAAAAACTTCATGATCAAAACCAAAACTGCACGGGGAACACTTCCAAGAATCAACAAGTAGGATGCCAGCCTATTAAAAAGCTTTTGTACCACAAAGAAATCACCAATAGAGTAAAAAGAAAACCAACAAATTGGGAAAAAATAAATTAGCCAACTGTCCCTCAAGCAAAATAATTCTATATAGAACATATAAAGAAAATTTAAAAATTAGCCCCCCAATTCAAAGATCCAATCCAAAAATGGGCATCTGAGATGAACACACTCTTCTCAGATGAAAAAAGACAAGTGACAAATAAATGAAAATATGTTCAGCATCACAGGTCATTTGAGAGATGAAAATTAAAACAACACTGAGATTCTATCTCACACCAGTGAATGGCTATCACCAAAAACAAAACAAAAGAAAACAAACAAACAACAACAACAAATCAACCAATAACAAATGCTAGAGGGACTGTGGAGGGAAAAGAAACCCTTCTCCACTGGTGGAGGAAGTATAGACTAGCGCAACCACTTTGGAAAGCAGTGTGGAGATTCCTCAAAAATCTAGGATGAGAGATCTATTTAACCCAGCTATTCCCCTTCTAGGTATTTTCCCAGAAGAATTAAAAACATCCTAACACAATGATATATGTGCACCCATGTTCACAGCAAAATCTGTCATAGCAAAATGTTGGAAACAACTCAAATGCCCATTAACTAAGGAATGGATATTTTTATAAAATAGCATACTACTCAGCTGTAAGATGGATAAACAAGACATTTACAGGGAAATGGATGTGACTTGAGTCTATACTTGTAAGTGAAATAAACTAGTGTTCCATGTACAAACATCAGATTTTTCTCTCTCATTTAAAAAACGGAAAGGGCGCTGGGGAAATAGCTCAGTGGCTTAAGTGCATTCCTAGCAAGTACAAGGCCCCAAGTTCAATCTCTAGTACTGAAAGAAAGAAAGAAAAAAAAAAAAAAAAAAAACTGAAAATGTAAATAGGCCCAAAATGTACAATATACCTTCACAAGTGGGAAGATAATGCTCAAAAGTTATTAGAAACTAGAATAGGGAGAAAGACAGTACATATATTTATTTATTGGATTTTCATGCCTATATCTTCTTTATGAGCAACTACTTTGAGGATAATGCACAATGTACTGAACATTTTTACTCTCCTACAATCTTTAGAAATTTTATACTACTGTATTTATCATTAATTATCCTCTTTAAAATAAAAATAAATAAAAGTTGATTTACTCCTTATTTTCTATCACAGTGATGAAAAGCTAATACAGTGAAATAACACAGTAATTCCCTGCAATAAATATAGATTATATTTTAGCAATCTAAAAGGTTATTTGCTCAAACGCAGTTATCACAAAAAGGTCCAATATTACAACATTCTGTGAGGATGACGCTTTACTCTAAAATGCAGGAAACATCCTTAGCCACTTAGAGGTACAGATGCCACCAAAGTTATCAATATATTTATAAATAATCCACAAACTTGAGATTTTTAAATGCAAAAAATTGGAAATATGAATTTCTTTTGGCACTATGTATGTGAAGTTAGAATGATTCCCATTTAAGTAATTCTCAACTCATTTGACACATCTCTTATCACTCAAAATACTGTGCCCAAATGTAGAAAACACTCTTTAAGCACATGAGAATCTGAGACCTGTCAATCAGTCTTAGACAAGTATTACAGGCACTGGCACTTCTGGGCCAACAATGTACCACTTAGTCTGTATCAAAAGATACATGCTCTGCTTCCCAATTAATAATGCCACACTGGAAAAGCACAATGTGTAGAGTACTTGCTTCTGGTTGATAAGCAAGTACCACTTGACCAATAGGAAAGTAGGGTTTATTGCATAACAATACACAGCTTAAGCTTATAGATCTGCTCAGAGACTCTTTCAGTGAATAGTTACTCCAACATCACATTGACCACTTTGCAAACAAGCCCCAAACAGCTGGACTGTTCAAAGGAATAATGTAGGTATAGTATCTATATTAACTCTCAGCGAGGTAGTGGAGGCTATATGTTTACCCACATATACACAAAACAATCCTGATGCGGGAAAGGAAGGTATAAAAGTTTGATTATCTGAGAAGCATTCCAGACCTGCAAAATTTTACAGATTTTGAGCTCTAGTCATGTGTCACTTTATAGTGGAGATACATGAGTTGTTAGGAGATTTCATGACTATACCAACATGACATGTATGTACATAAACTAAGCTGGCTATGATCACACTTTCACTGATACGTCACTATGCAGTACAGGAATGCATTAGTTCAGCCATTGTCCTGGTCTGTGTCTAGCGGTGCTCCTCAATACCTCATACACTCATGAAGCGGGTTTCTAGAGATTATGATTGATTCCTGGTCCAATAGAGAGCTACAACCTCACTGGGGTGGGTAGCCTGCATACAACATAAGGAAGGAAAGAGGCTCACTCTCTGATGCTCCTCCCTTTTTCACTTTTGCTGCTTTTGCTGCTTTCTGCTACTATGAACTGTTGCCCTTTGCCATGCACCACCCTGCCCTGGAGCCAGCTGAGTATGGACTGAAACCCACACACTGTGAGCAAAATAAATCTTGCTTTCTTTTGTTGGAATAGTTTGTCTCAGCAATGACAGAAAAGAAACTAAGACAGCCAAATTATAGTTTAGATCTAAGATGTTCCCCAAAGTCTCATGTATTCACACATGGGGTTTTCAGAAAGTGGCTGGCTCATGAGGGTCTTGATCCACTGATGAGTTCCTAAGTGAAGCCCAGCTATAAATAGGTCACTTTCACACTTAAAAGCAGTATTACATTTCAGAGATGCATTTCTACCTTAAGCAAATCAGATACAGACTGAACCCACTATAACCACAAGCCAAATAAAACCTCTTCTTTTAGGGTGTATGGTATTTTCTCCTACTGATGAGAAACTGTAATAAAACCTGCCTTTATCTTGTTCTCATTTTTATTAGTTCTATCAAGCTTTGAGAGCTGAGGATACAAAGCTGTTACACAAAGAAATTCCAAGCAAGAAGCCAGCATTCGATGGAGAAAATGAAGACAGAGAATAGTGTTAACAAATGTACCATATAATTAAGAGGATAAAGAGGAGACAAAGCAGGTAAAAAATAAAAGAGATGGTTGTATGTACTAAAATGCAATTCAGGAAGCTCAAATGAACTTTAAATTTTGGGGATTATATGGGCAGAGAAAAGACATAAGCATTTCTTTTGATGAAACATGTAAAGATGGGTAATCCTTCAAATAACACTTATATATCAATACAAACAAAAGAACAGCTTATTTTTATTAGAGATAAATTCTAATATGCCAGAGGAAAAAACCAAAGGTCAGTAGTACAGCTAAACAAAGGCTGAATCCCAAGTTCAACGACAGAAATAAAAGCATGATCCTTTATAGATAAGGAACAAAATCATAGGTGTGAGTTGCTGTAATGAAACATCATACACCAGATGGCTTAAACAACAAAGATACATCTTCTCCCTCTTCTGGAGGCTGAGGTCCCACAGCAGGGTCCCAGCACGGTCAGGTTCTGGGAGGGCTCTCACCCTGCTCATAGACTGCAGCCTTCTGGGGAGCTCTGTGCTATATCTTCCTATAAAAGTACTAATTCCATGTTCAGAACCCCTCCTTAAAGGCCTCATCTAAACCTAATTATTTCCCACAGGCCTGAACTCCAAATGCCATCACAGAGGGTTTGGGTTCCAGATGAATTTAGAGTGGGGAACACAATGTAGTCTTTAGCTGATCATAATGTAAAATTTTCTAATTATAAAGACAAGAGAAGACCACACACACACACACACACACACACACACACACACACACACACACACAGCTGCCTCAGGAATGCTGTCTGCATTCTGGGAGGCTGCAACAGGACTGCAATTTTGAGGTCATCCCCGAGCAACTTAGGGACTTCTGTCTAAAATAAAAACCAATTGGAGCTGAGGAGATAGCTCAGTAGAGTAGGCACTTGCCTGGCAAGCACAGGGTCCTGAGTTCAATCACTGGTACTGTAATACATACAGACATACATGCATGCATGCATACATACATACATACATGCATACCAAAACAAGGCTTGAATACAGATTGGTGGAAGAAACAGTAACACAGAAACAAAATAAACAAACAACAAAAAAATAGATAATAGAGAGGAAATGAGGAATGACAAACCCACCAAAGAGCAAAGATTTAACTCCCAGAAGTCTAACTAAAAGGTCAGGCAATGCTGCCAATCAATCAATAAGTACACTTCATGATAATATTGCAAAATGATCAATTTCTGCTGACAGGTATCTAATGGCCCCAGAAAAGGAGAGAGGGAAGAGAAAAAAAGGCACTGTCCCAATCTGAAGGGTGCATTGCAGGCTATGACTAGAGCATGGGTGGCTTAGCTGCTGGGGACTTTCTCTAGGAAGGAACCAAAGACACAAGGATTAGACTGCCAGGTGAGAAGAATGACCAGGACCTGGGCCCATTTGGACTATATCAAAATACTGTCCTGTGTGAGCTAGGTCAGTTTTGGTAGATTCTGGTCTATAAGAACAAGAGGGTTACCAAAGGACAGCAACTAAACAATAATATATATCAGTCTAATCCTGAATCCAAACCAGAAATTGAAATACCAATAGACTGTAACCTGGAGTTCCAGGGGAATCCTCACCTCAACTCTTCCTCAGGAGACTCAGTTCAAAAATTTAAAGTTTATCTTCAAATGCTCAATACTGCCTCATGTTTTTTCCTTGTGCAGTACTAAGGATTGAACCCAAGGCCTCTTCATCAAGTTACAGCCCTCAGATGAGCTTGAAACTGTGATCCTCCTGCCTGTCTCCTAGAGTGGCTGAATTAACAGAAACCATCATGCCTGGTTTCAATCATTCATTTTAAAAGTATATATCTAAGGCCGAGCTTGGTGGCATATACCTGTAATCCTAGCACTTGGGAAGGTGAGGAGGCAAGATCCCTGTGTAGCCCAGTTTGGGCTACAAAGTGAGTTCAGGGCACAGGCTGGGGAGATAGCTCCATGGCACAAGTGCATGTCTGGCAAGTGCAAGGTCATGAGTTTGAACCCCAGTCCTGGGGGGGAAAAAAAAAAAAAGCCAAAAAAAGAGAAAAGTATGCATCCGATGTCTCCTGCCCTGGCACCTCACACAAAATCTCCTCAGTTTCTATTTCTAGCAAAGAAAGAAAACATGCAAAGGCAAAACAACAGACATTTGGATCAACAGAATTCTTCCTTTTTCACTAGCATATTTAAAGGAATAAATATTTAAATCATGTGCCACAATGCTCCAAGATATTAAACACAGATGGTACCGTAATTTGATCATTCCTTCAAAATCCTATTAGTAAGTTTTAAATCAACAGTCTTAGAGAAAATAAAGACTATTAAAGAGAAAATGACATCTGTTATTAATGACATTGTATGAGCATAAATATGAGGGAATTTAAAATTTGAAATTCTCTGAGGATTTTAAAGTAATATGTTACGAACTATGCAACTGAGATAAAAACATGTAAAAGAATATAGCTTGATCTATATTAATAATACATATTACTTTTCAATAATTGGACTCATTATATATGACAAACTAAATTGATTTTAATATTATTCCAATTAAGTAAAATTCAACTACATCAATTAAATCTTAGCTGGATCTAGACATAATCCTTAAGAAAGTATGTTGACAGCATTTTAATTAACATATATGCTGAGTGTTATTTTATATACTATACACTGAAATCTGTACATATGTATATTGTCATTTTATCAGCTGTCAATCTTAACAACAGAAAAGTCACAGCTAATTGTGTAACATAAAAGCCCGCTTTCCATGTAAGTGCAGAAGAATACACAGCCAGAGCACTAACCATAAAGACCCTGGGACAAGATGCCAAGCTAGGCATCTGGTAGTGTTCCCAAGTAAGAAGCGGAAAGAGATGCTTCTATGGAGCAGAATGAGCCGAGCTTAGCTCAAGGGCAACCTAAGTATGCAAACGTGTAAGGTGATTATGCATGCATCCCTTTATAACTAAGATGCAACCTCAGAACAAAGTACAGACATCTCAAATGCATACTTCCAGGCTTTGCATACATGCACTATATATACAACTGGGAAGCCACCGATCATCATTTGTATTTTTTTTTTCTATTTTACATTCTTTTTAGATAATAGTAATAAAAAAAGACCTCATTTTTAGCACTCTAAATGATTATCCATGCTCCTTTCCAGGTTAAACTGTTAATGGACCTCTATTTAAATTTTGTCTTTTCCTATCAAATGAAGTTATCATTATCATATAAGTACACACTGGTATTTGGCATTTTTAGCTTCATATTTTGCTAAAAATACTAGCTACTTTGATGTGCTTGTGCAAAACACAGCTGTGTTGTGTGTACCAATAGTCTGTCCTTTTTTTTTATTGCTAAGAACACATCCTAAGTTATCCACTTTACTGTTGAAGACTATTTGGGCTGGTTCTAGTTTGGGGCTGTAATGATTAAGCTGCAATAACATATCCTATATGTCTTTGTGGATAAATGCATTACATGCATTTTTTTTTGAGTGCGTACTTATAAGTACAAATGCTGACTCGTTATACAGTTATATGCTCAGCTGCAGAAGATTCTGCCAAATAGCATTTCTCCTGAAATATTAATGGGAAAGAAGTATCTTTCTCCAACATGGAGAAAGGTTTGTTTAGCTTTCATTTTCTAAATTACAAACATTCAAATTGGATAGGCTTTGGTGCAATGACCCTCCCTTACTCAATGAATGGTCTAGGAGACCTTATTAAAATCATGATTCCTGGATTTATTAGGAAAATAAAAAATTATGTAAATAGGTATTATTTTATATTACCTGTACTTAAATTACTATCACTTAAAGTAAAACTAAAGTCAAGGATGTTTATTCATTTTTTAAATCCTTCTTTGTTTTGCAATTGGGATTCTAATGAAAAGTTCTATGATATGGCAATCATTACATCCGAATACATTAACAAATCCAAATCCTAACAGTGTTTTCAGATCTCCCTTGAAGAGGAGTAATAAAAGCCCTATAGGGGTTGGATCCTTAGTACCACATGTATGCTGTACTGGCCCCACCCTCAAGCCACAACCACAGACCCAGTCTCCCAGTATGATGGTGCACACTTGTAACTCCAGTGCTGAGGAGGCTAAAAACAGGAGGATCACTACAGACCCCGTACCAAACAAATTTTTAAAAAAGAAAAAAAACAACAAAAAAGCCCTACATAGCAATGTTGTCATCAGAAACAGAAAAGAAAACCTCATCACAGATGTAAAGGTAAGATTATAACTTCTTTCAAGACAATGACAATCTCAAACTTGTCACTTAAGCTAAAATGATAACAACCATGAAAAAGTCAAAGTCTTATGAAAAGCTTTTCAAACAAATAAACAAAAACAGCACCAAACCATCACCATCTGTGGTGTTTTGTTTTGTTTTACACTGCTTTGAAGTACCGGGAATAGAACTTGGGACCTAACACTTGGTAGGCAGGCCCTTATGTCACTAAGCTATCTCCCTGGCTCCCATCAACATCCACAGACAAAAGAGGTACCTAGTTAGAGAGAGTTGAATTTCTAATCATATGATAGGAGTGAGGAAAAAAAGCTGAAAAAGGTTTGAGCAAATTTATAGGCATCATAAATTACCAGAAAGAAGATGGATATAAGGTACACCTGATATGAAACTGACACCAGAGAAGATATAACTGAAGGCGCACAAACTGAGCAGACACGGCTATTTTTCAGCAATGGAGCCAACAATGTGTGCTTCAAACTGAGCAACTACGGAGGTTGATACAATATGTATCAAAAAGACTGACTTGGATGCAGAAAGTCTGAGCATGATTAAACCAGAGCAGGAAACATAAGAGCTCACACACTCAAAGGTTTTCAACTGAGAGAAGGCTGCAAAATGCCACAAAAATAGTGTTGGCCTCATGCCGGCCAACGACCACCTGTTTAGGTCATCAAGACATCTGTACGGCATCCAGAAGATCGGAGAAGGAGGTCAAAAGCACATTCCTCTTGGCTGAGAGGGCTGCTTCGGTGAAGTAAGAACTCACAATTTTCCTGATATACCATAGTGATCACAAATAGCTTTCTCCAGGCTGCCCTAAGAGTCTGTCTGTGACTCCATTCCCTCTAAACAAAACAAGGGAGCCTTTTCTTTTTCCCACATGACATGCCAGCTTTGGAGCTACAGTTTCTTTTATAAAACTGAGTACCTTTGATGGATCTCTCAACAAGTGCTTGTTCTCTCTAAAAAAGTAAAAGCCACCAAAATCATCACTTTTATACTAAAGTCATATTCACACCAAATAGTTCTTCATACTTTTCAAATATACCTTAACATAAAATCAAGGTTAAAATTCAACATTTCCTTCATCTGTCATTCCAAATCCCAACTAAAAAAATAAACATGTGGTTCTTTGTTTTTGATCCACATAATCTTCTAAAATTCAACCCATCAAAGGATTTAAATAAAATAGCTTTCTATATTTAGGAGAGATAAACTGATTCAGCGAGGTGATCAATCAATTTCCAATTACATGTGACATCTCAACAGAAGGACAAGGCACCTTCATACAACTGCCATTAGCCACCAAATGAGGGAGCTCATCCTCTAAGGGTTCCACAAACTCCCAGAGTATGTAAATTAGTACAATCATTCACTAACAAAAGCAGCATTTATTCTTGCAATAATAGTTCACTTGGACGTGCTGCATGGTTACAATTCAAAAAGAATACACATAGGACTGTTCTAAATGTTTCACTTAAAAGTCAAATCGATGTCTATAATTAATTGAAGAAATGTAATTCAACAGATTTATACAAACAGATTTTTAACATGGAGTTTGAATGCCCAGCTAAAACATGTATAATAGGTTTTCTGAAATTATATAATATGTGTGCATAGCTATTCATATATAAATACATATAGAACTCTCTCTACAAGTTCATCCTTATAATTTTTAGCATATACAATAAAATTTAGAGTGATAGTGAACATTCCGATTTAACTGAAATTTAACACATACATACTTTATATCATCATATACTTACTACATCAAACTTCTGAGTAATGTTTCCCTGGACATCAAGTAAATAAACCTTGCCATAATGTGTGCCCAGTGCCAAAAACTGTAAAAAGAACAGAGGGGTCAGTTCATTAATGTACTATTACACAGAATTAGCAAACAATTTTCAAAGTCAAGATGTTCAATGCATAAATAAGTATCTTGGAAGATATGCATTCCTTGGAGAAGGCTTGTTTCCAGCTTCAGGGAAATGACAGAAGAGGGCCTATTTTATCGTGGTAGTGCAAGCTAGCTGTCAGAATGACTCACGAGGCCCTCATCTCCTGACAACTAATGGTGTGCACGCAGTCTGTACACAATGCCTGATGGACTGCGGCAGTAAATTAAAAATGCAGGCGTGAAAGCACAAACAGCCCACAGTTGAACTCGAAGTCAGAAGGGAATGATTAAGAAACTCCCCTTAATTTATGGTGAGTGTATAAATCTGTGGTATCCTTTAAGTGCAATGCAAAAATACACACAAACAATAAGGTATTATTTTTTGAATGGATAATCCATGCCATATTGAGAGATGAAAAACCTCACATGTCCATACACTAGCAGTTAGTTTTAGGATGCCTCTATAAACATTCCCATATAACACTGAGTATAAATGTTTATATTCTAATGTGAAAAAAAATCCTTTTCTGTCACTACGTAACTGTGGAGCTACATATTCACCTTATGATATAAGACTGGTTCATAACTCCCACTGTTTCTTTACTTCTCTGAACTGACCCTAAACAAAACAGAAGAAACCTGAGGACTACCTAAAATATGAGTATTTTCCCCTGCCTTTTTATTTCTCTATGCATCACTCAAACAGTCCAAAATTCTCCGTATTTCATCGCATGCGAGCATGCTTCATTGCAAGCTATAATGAAATGCCCAAATTTACAGGCACTACTAAGAGTTTCAGTCAAGCAGCACAATCTTTAAAAAATAACCTTACAGAAAGGCACGATTTAAAAGGATTTATCAAAATGGAATTGCTTAAAATGAAATTTCAGTCTGGGCACTTAAAACATAAAGCTACATTAAAGAGGAGTCTCTGAGAGGGAAGAGAAGGGGTTCATTAGAAATGCATCCCTGCAATGCCTTTCGCTCCTGCAAGGTTGCCTTTTTTGCAGGAAGAAAAAAGTCCCTGGGGTAAAAAAATCAATACTGGTTAATAAAACATCAGGTGCACAGACATAACTAGGTACGACGATGCCTGCCGCACAGGCCTGCCTGAGCACGCCAGGTGCCATGGCGATTGGGCTTCCAGGGCCGATGCTCGCCTGGTGAACACAAGGTGCTGGCTATGTGGAAGGGAAGGGGACACAGAAATTCTGGGGGAAAATTAGTCTGAATATTTAAACCAAGAGGAATGTTTCCTCCAAAGCAAAAAGACACTCTAATCACAGAGGAGCCAAATGGTTGCAGCTTTATCACTACAGTGACACTGACAATATTTGAATAGAGAACCAACACATAAAACATGAAAAACAAACCATACCCCATTTAGAGGCTCTCTGTGGTAAAAGAACAGGTCTTAAAAGCTCACTGCACCCCAAGTGTCTTACAGTATTGATTCACCTCATAAATACTATATCCACTTTGTTAGGAAGCTAAGGGAGCCTGGATCCTTAAAATGCTTTTAATATTGTGTCATTCTCTGGCACTGCTATAAAGGCCATTTTTGAACTTCTAATCACATTTTAGTTTATAAAACTTTGGAGTTTCTCTGCAGGGCATTTTACTTTGATATTAATTCCTTCTTTTTTTTTTTTTTTGGTTCAAAGTTACAAGTTTCATCTATTTAATATGGCAGAAAACAAAATTATTATTTTAATTTTATAGTTTTAACCTAGCAGTACAATTACTTTAGAACATATTTTGGAAAAACAAAATTCAGTGATTTTTGAGACAAGTTACTGTTTGTTTAGAAACATTTAATCATCTGAATGAGGTAAGTTGTTACTACTCTTTTAGAAATAAATAATGAATTCTCCAAAGTAAAAGTTTCGTAAACTACAGAAATGCCCCACTTTATAAACTACAGTGACAGCTCAGTTGTTGAATTGCTCCAAGCTTGAACTTTCCACTATCTGAACAGCAAAGTTCATAAAAAGTCTGCTTGATGCTCCCAACTTTGCCCCACAGTCATACTGAAAATCCAATTTGAAAAAACCTGTACAGGTCCAGAAGGACTAACATAATACAAGGGGGTGATACTTTAGTCTAAGTGCCACCCTCGCCCACAAAACACAGTGCTTAGGTCAGTGCACTAAAACATATAGTATCAGACATTTTTGCACTTCAGTTGCATAAAATACCATAATCATGGTTCCATAGAGTTAGTGTTACCAGCAGCAAAGCTAAGGAGAGAACAGTGAGAACCATGATAGGATTAAGGAAAGAAATCATCTTGAAACGTGTGAAACATCCTGGAAACATGAATCTGTAAGGGTAATTTCAGGGCCTCAGAACCAATTCTTTGGGTTCCCATTATCTGTTATGTGAAAAGTATACTCAATTCTTCAACTTTTCAGCATTCGAACATGAATTTGGGATGAATGGAGTTCGAGAACCAAAGCCCTGTACACATTGGGGACCCTGTCCCAATTCTGCTTAGTCTTTTTATGTCTGGACCTTATGTGGATGATGAGGAAAAGCAGTGCTGATATCCTGCAGGCATCACCAGGGAATGAGAAGTGGCCATCTTAGGACCAGGAATGCAGACAGCTGCCTAGCACCATCTACTTTTCTCTGAGTCATTTGTAGCATTCCAAATGCCAAAACTGGGGAAAGACTCTCAAAACCAATGAGTAGTCTGTGTCAGGAAACAGCCAATGAGTGGCAGAGTTAAGGCCAGAACTGAAAACAGGGCTGGTGTGTTGCTCAAGAGCAAAGCATTTGCCTAGCATGTGTAAGGTCCTAGGTCTGGTTTCCAGCACCACAATAGCAAAATAAAAATAAAAACTAAGATGCTGTAAACTGAATTGGAATCAACAGATATGTGGACTTCAGATTAAGAGCCCACATCCTCAAAATGAGCACTGGTGCCTGTTCCCAGTCTTCAGACACTCTGGCCAAGATGGTTTAAGGGTGATGTTTAATAAAGTGCCAAGGCCAACCAGAGAGCTCAGTGGATTCAAGTACCTGCTTAGGCAGAACATAGTGGCTGGGGTTCAGTCCCCAGCATGCCTGGCTGGTTACCCCCCGGGGCGCACTGTACCCGACCTTGAGACTGGGAGTGGTAGCGTGCACCTGTAATGCCAGAGCTTGAAAGGCTGAAAACAGGAGGTTCACTATGAGTCTGATTGGTATAGTGAGACCCTACAGACCCTATAGGCCCTGTCCTAAATGCATAAAATAAAGGGCCAGATGTTGTTCTTTACTTTATACTTTCAACCATTCATTCAACAAACACACAGAAAGTAACTATACTGTGCTTACACAATGAGTCTTAGTCATTAAAGTGACTTAAAAGCTATGGTACAGTGAAGGAAATTAAATATGAAGAACAGGCTTAAGACAGAAGTACCTCTAGGACCCTATGGAACATACACAGTTTCATCAGTGCTGAAAGAAGACTAAAAAAACAGAAGTGATGAGGGCAGCCCCATCACTGCAATGGAAAAGACCATTTCAGACAGAGTAGATGCAGCCTGCTCAATGGTACAGAGTTCCACAAAAAGCAGGACAGAGTCAAGAAATCAAAAGCATTTCTACATAGATCAAGTATCTGATCCATACCTTTGAGATGGATGGCGAGGATGGAAGGGTGGCTAACAGGCAGCATTTAAGTACTCATGGAGAGATGAAAAGGGAGAGAAGACTGAAACCACAGTGGGTTGGTCCCAACCACTGACCCATGAGGAAGCCAGTAAAGAATTTGAACAAGGAGCGTGGCACAACTGGATCAGAATTTCTAGGAGACATTTGGTGCAAGTGTTCTGAATGGGCTTGCATGAAAGCAAATCTGAAGACATACAGCTGAGCTTCAGGACATGCTCGGTTCCAGGGAGATGGAACAGACAGCTGAACAAACAAGAAGGGATGAGGTGAGAGTGAACTGAAGCAGGTGAGCTGGGGGCAGAACACAAGCAGAGGGACGCTGTGAGTAAAGTCTGCCACCTGCTACTGCCACGTTCCACAAGAGGCGCACTGGGCAAGCTCACAGAGAGCCTGCCAGCCAACATGAAGGAGCTCCAGCTTTGTTTAGTAGGTGATGACCTGAGGATTTAAAAAGTCTGTGTCAACAGATCATCCTGGGTGGGAAGCAGATGGGCTTCAAGAGGAAAATCAGAGAGGTCCAAGAGATTCCTATTCGCCATGTACAGGAGCTGACCCTGGGTTTAGGTGGCAAAGAAGATAGAAAAGAGAGCAAAAGGTAGATGCAAGTTTAGAAGGGATGGAGGATGAGTTTGTTAAGGAGATGCTGAGGCACAGGTAAAAGACAACAGAAAGTAGAGCGGAGGCTGTTAGAAGGCCATGCCAACTACTCTAGTGGGGGTCAGAGTATAGGTGATTGCAGACCTTGAGAAATTTAAAACAAAGAAAGCTGCAAGTGGTGGCGCACCCCTGTAATCCCAGCACTTGGGAGGCTGAGGCAGGTGGATGTTGTCAGCTCCAGACCAGCGTGGGGTACAAAGCGAGCTCAAGGCCAGCCTAAACTGCATAGTGAGAGCCTGTCTCAAAAAGACTAAATAAATAAATAATAAAACAAAGAAAGCAGCAATTTAGCAGGCCTTGTCTCAAAATAAAATAAATAAACAAACAAACAAATAAAATAGGCTAGGGATATAGCTCAGTGAGAAGACCCTAGGTTCAATACCCAGTACAGAAAAAAAGTCTACCAGTTGGTGATAGATAGATGAAATAAAGCAGGTCCACACAATGGAATACTAAGCTACAACAAAAGGAAATGAAGTGCGGATACATGCTATGTAATGATGAACCTCAAAATCATGCTCCATGAAAGAAGCCAGACACAGAGATCAAATAATGTATAACTGCATTTATCTTAAGTATCTGACATAGGCAAATCTACAAAGACAGAAATTAGATTTGTGGCTGACCTGGGCTAGAATCAGCTGTGTTCCATGACACAGCAAATATCTCAAGGAGAAAGGAGAGTGCATGAGATGAAATAAAGAACAAAAGTGGAAGAAAAGAGCCTGGAACTGCTGGAAAAAGTCACCTAGGAAAGATAAGTATGGATTTGCAGGGGCAGAGCAGGGGTCAGCAGCAGGCTGACCCAGCTTTGTATTCTCAGTTTTCTTAGAAATGACATCATGCTGTAACAGTGAAGAGACAATGATTGAGAAGTGGGAATGAGGACTCACAAAGGTAATGAAGGCTGAAAAGTGCCAGCAGGATTTAGTGACCATCCCTCCCTGGGTATTGGGGAATAAACCAGTGTGTGTCTGTCATGGCCATCACAACTGAGCCAAAGAGGAGGGGACAAGGAGAGGACAGGTGTGGAACCAACAGGATGTACTG